>JAXGGA010001211.1:52500-164095 GCA_038373865.1 Uloborus plumipes | reverse complement strand
TCTCGATGCTGTTGCGTATCTTCTGAAAGCTCTTCCTATGGACCAATTTTTTATTTGATTCGTCTGAATCTTCGTCAGACATACAGGTAGTTATCAAAATAATGGAAACACTTGAGATTCATAAGAAAAATCTACCGTTCATCGCACAATAAGCAATCAATTGTTCTTTAACTTTAGTCATACAAAATATAGATTTCACCGGACATTTCCACATTGAAATTAAATCACTCATGCATTTGGGGGACGACAAAAAGGGGGTCGGAAGAAAAACCGCTTGTAGAACATAACTCTTTGAAAATAGCTCGGAGAAAGCTATAAATTTCAGTAATTAATTAGAATACTATGTATAATTACTGTACAAATTGTTATGAACGTACTACTTATACTTCCGAAGATATGAAACATTTTTTAAAAAACGGCAATTTCATTTGAAGGGTTTTTGCTCATAACACGCGGAGTTTTTGATCAAACTTTATCAAAACTTCAGGAAAGATGACAAAATACAAGAGAAATAACATACTAAAACGGTAAACAAAAATATTAAAAATCCGATGAGATATGAATGTTAAAAGGAAATAATTTTTCACGGCGCATGCGCGAACGACAGAAATTTACAACTACAAAAGTATTGTACCCTGATTTATACTGCATCTTATAAAAAAAGTTCCTGTTGAATATCATGAAAATTGAAAAAGATATCAGCTATTTAGTGAGCTGTATTTCATTCACTCGCAGACAATACATAAGTAGTGAGGACTGTCCACAAAGAGCTATTTTTAAATTAAAGGTGATTGCGTCATCGTTTAAAACCAATGTTTCATGGGGTGTTCGGATACTTTTGGCCACCTACGTGTAAGGTCTTTTTGGCCGAATAGGCGAAATGTGACTTCTATGCCGAATATAAATTTTTAAACTGTGTACAATTTAACATTGAAAAAAAATGCTCGATTGTCACCACACTATTTGTGGACAACCCCCGCCATTTATGTACTGTCTGCGAATGAATGAATTACAGCTCACTAGATCGCTGATACCTTTTTCAATTTTCACGATATTCAACTGGAACTTTTTTTATAAGTTGCAGTATAAATCAGAGTACAATATTTTTGTAGTTATAAATTTCTGTCGTTCGCGCATGCGCCGTGAAGAATTATTTCCTTTTAACATTCATATCTCATCGGATTTTTAATATTTTTATTTATCGTTTTAGTATGTTCTTTTTCTTGTATTTTGTCATCTTTCTTGAAGTTTTGATAAGGTTTGATCAAAAACTCTGCGGGTTAGGAGCCGAAACCCTTCAAATAAAATTTCCGTTTTTTAAAAAATGTTTCATATCTTCGGAAGTAAGAGTGGTATGTTTATAAAAATTTGTACAGTAATTATACATAGTATGCTAATTAAGTACTGAAATTCATAGCTTATTCCGAGCTATTTTCGAAGAGTTATGGTCAAAAAGCGGTTTTTCTTCTGACCCCCTTTTTGTCGTCCCCCAAATGCATGAGTGATTTAATTTCAATGTGGAAATGTCCAGTGAAGTCTATATTTTGTATGACTAAAGTTAAAGAACAATTTATCGCTTATTTTGCGATGAACGGTAGATTTTTCTTATGAATCTCAAGTGTTTCCATTATTTTGATAACTACCTGTAGTAATCACGCTATACTGAAAACGTTCCATTACATTCTTGTATGTAAAAACTCCCTTGGAAGAACTAGCGGCAAAACCCAATCAGCACTGAATCACATTGGTACACGTATCTACAAAATTTTCATTCCAATTCATGTAGTAAGTTTTGAGGTAGAGTCGTCCCCAAAAAACCGGTCACGCAGATACACAGTTACATATTTTCCTTTAAAAAATAAGCGGTAAAATTGAATTACACGTCAGAACGTGTAAATTCGTCTAAATCGACAATTTTCACTGATTCAATACTTTCTTTTACACATTATATGTAGAAGAAAATAAAAACACATCTATTTCTATATATAAAGATGACGGTGTATGTTTGTTTGTAACCGATGAACAGAAGCACTCATAGCACCTACAGACCTCAAACTTGGCACAAAAATTCGAACGTATCCCCGTGAAATGCACTTCGAACGCCGAATTCTAAATTTAGAATTAGTTATTATCAAATTAATTAATTAGTCTCATTTTTGGTGTAACCGGCATAGTTGAGGGGGGGGGGACGTCCCCCCACCCCATTACATTTTATATCGATGGAAAGGATTTTTTTTTGAAAAAGAAAAGTTTTAGCACGTTTCTCTCTGTTAAGCAGAACAGGAGATGTTAATTACTCAAATTTAGTCAATTTTCAAGGCTTAACTATACACAAAACTAAAACACTAGGTCTATTTTCCAGGCAAACTGCTCTTTTGTCCCTGAAGTTACAAAGTGGTTTTGAAATTTAACAGGACTTTTAGTGGAATTTAAAAGGTTGTGAAACACATTTAAATTAAAGAATATAATAATTTTACTTCAGAGGGTTACAGTGAATTTAACCTTATTCAGTTGACTTCCTTTGCAGTTATTGCTCGGTCATCGCCGTGCGGGTACTGGTACTGCTAGTTATTAAATAATATAGACTTGCTTTCCATCATGTAAGAAATTTTAACAAAAATCTAGTTTCAAACATTGTATATCTGTCTTATTCATTTCATTGTTCCTCAACTTCTTCTTTAACACTTAAATTTTCTTTTCGATATCAATTAAACTTGTCTTGGGCTGCTAATCTATTCGTTTTTAATTTGGTAGATAGCGAGTCACGGTGAAATAAGCTATTGTAAATAAATAACGCACGCTTATTTAAAAACTATTTGTTTCTTGAAAAACCTTCGAAACAATTACAAGCCGAAACGGTATATTTTTTAGTATTTTTCAAAAATTTTAGTCCATACCACCGTTAACGCACACGTTCATCAGCAGCAATTAACAATTTTTTGCTAATTTGGTGGAAAAAGCCTTCTCGTATGTTTTAATTTTTGGTATCAACTGTATCAATATCGGACCTTCTACATTTTTGTCCGACGACATTTGGACTGGCGACATTTTGTGGATCGGTGACATTTTGGACTGGCAACATTTTGGGCAGGCGATATTTTGGACCGGCGACATTTTGGGCGGCGACATTTTGGGCGTATACCGTAAAATAGAGAGGTGGAGTGAGGCATTTTTTGAATGGAAATTGACCACAAAATTTGTTCCTATACTATCAATAGAATGAGGTTACCGGAAGAAGTTAGAAGGCAAATTTAACACGATTTTAGTTTTTCTAAATAATATCTCTTTGCCATGATAAGGTCTGTCCTAAAAGTAATGAGATCCATTATATGGAGAAATTGGACATTAGCTGTGGGTACGTGCCATCTTGCGTCTAAATTATTCAGTCGCAGAGACCGATAAAAATTATTGAGTTTTAGAAGCCAGAAAATTAAAGTTACTAGATAAATTATTTATCAGAGGGTTTTTATAGGAAAATTCAACCTAACATGGCTTCTGAAATATTCTTGTTCTGAAAGAACTAGCCCCCAAGGTATTTATTAGTTCTTCACTTGACCTGATTTTTTGGAGCAGGCTCATTTCTACGTTTTTTCTAGCAGTTTATTCTACAAAGCTTTGAGGTCAGCAGAACTTGAAATGTATCACTTTGGTAAGAATTCTTTGGTGCTGGACACAACATGGTGGATACGAACCATTTTGTCTACGAGTTTTTTGGTGCATTGTTAAAGCATTTGGAATGTTTATTTATGTTTCAGAACTGGTGCTATTGTGAAGGTAATCTCAGCTTAAATGTGAGAATCTGTGTTTTCAGCTGGGTTGTGGCTATTTCAGACCTAAGATCCTAGGAAAGGTGAAGTTAGTCTCAGGACGTTGTAATCCTATTGTCGGTGTAGGCTTGAAGTTGTTCTCGTAATGAGACGTTGTCCAGCCTCCATGAATAAGTAAAAATTTAACATTTTCTGAAAAGTTTTCACTTCCAATAACTTAAAAATTGAATAAAAATCCAGTTATTAAAAATGTTTAAAGTAGGAAAAAAATGTTAAGTTGATAAAAATGTCATTGAATTCTTTTCTGCGATGATTAACTATTAAATGCCTCTCTAATATGACTTTTAATTAAAACCATCCAAAATTCTAGTTAAGTGACTGATTGCAACAGAATATTGTATCAAGATTAATTTTAATAATTTTGCAATGTAAATTTGTCAGCTGTGTAATAATTACCTTTCTTAAATGCATCGCTTTAGTTAATCCTTTTAAATAGCTTCTTAGTATATCGCTGTATTTCCAAGAAGGATTAACTTCCAATTAGTAGAAAACTACACATGTCGATCTTGTCTTAAAGCGTCTTCAGATTAAATAAGTAACCCATTTTTTTTACCTTTATTAATAAAGCAGTTATTTGTATAAGTACAGTGTGTGGCGTCTTGATAGCTCGAAGTCTTATAACTTCAAATATACTTTTAACCCAAAGTTTTCATTCGGTTCCAAACTCTTAAGAACGTCCTATGTCTCTAAATATCATTAACTCGAGGCTTTTAGCCGGTTCCTTGGGACTTCGAGTTATTGAGACTCCACTGTATTGTTCAAATCAGTATACATTTTCTTGATTTCAAGAAACTGAGAAAAATGTATAGCTTAAAAATTTTCCGTAACCGTACACATGCTTCCGTAAACATGCTGAAGGCAATTTTATCTTTCCGACTAATTCTGTATTATCTCCCACACTATAACTACAAATTAGAAATAAGTCATGTGTCTGAAACAATGACAGGCACGGTGGCCCATCGAGAAGTGAAGTGTATCAAAACCAAAACTCTTTTAATTTTCTTTTCTTACTTTTTTTCTCGAGTCCCGCAGTCTTAAAAGACTGCGGGACTCAAACGAATGTAAGTGATAAAACCAAATGTAAAATAATTCCAAAACGTCACTGATTATTTCCGGGCAACGTACCTGGATTTCACGGTTTTCACCTGTGAAAAACAAGTATATTTTCAAAAAAATTCACGAATCGTCCGAAATACGAAAGAAGTTGATATACCCTTTAGGGTACACTAACTTCTACACAAAATTACCGCTCAAAATGATTGCCCCAAAAATTTCAACACTTTTGCGCCATCGTTGAACTCTGATATCAAAAATATTCAAATTCGGGAGTTTTGCTTGTTGAGCCTCTATTTCAAAGCTCTTTTAACTTCATTCTTGAGAACACACTTAGCACAAGCTCTTTGATATGCCATATCAGTAATTATTCCTTGTGCAGAGCCATAAGAGACTTTTAACGCATTAGCAACACTCCGAAATGCAGCGCGTCAGTCTCCCCGAATCAATTCATCATCACGTTCTTGATTTGCATGTGTGACTGATGCAGTTGGCCGGCCGCTTCTGGGCTTATCCTCAATTTCTGTTTGTTTCTGAACTTGTTCACTTAATGATGCAAATTGCTGTGTCCATTACAGCATTTCCATCAAAACTTTTTCAATCAATTATAGTTTTTCTGGAGAGCATAACCTTATTTTGCCAGAAATTCAATAACATCTCTTTTGTTTTTTCAACTTCAGATCCAAGGTTTCATAAATCTGAAAAAATAAATCTTAGTAAAAGTTGACTTCAGTTGCCTTGATAAAATAGTGCAGTCAACTAATATTTGTATCAGGAGTTAATTTAGAGTGATGGAGGTGCTACTTTTTGACCTCCCCCCTCCCTCCCTCATATGTTGCATCGAAGAAATAGCATCGATTTGCTTGTTACAAAGAATGCTGCTTTATTTTATTATTCTTACTTGCGCATGCTGCACTAAAGTGAAACCGCTTTAATGAATCAAACTGAGAAAAGCAAAACAAAATTCAACTTTTAAAAATTAGCTGCTTTATTTAATCAGAACTGTTTGGAACAAACGTGATTCATATAAGCGGCGACCACTGTATTCCTTTTTTTATTTATAAAAAAATAAAAAGTTTTATAAAATCCCTCTTTCTTTTCGTCACATTTGCTACCTATAGTAAAATTAAGAAAATAAGGTGATTAAAATTTTGAAATATGATGAAATTGAACCCCAAGTGTTAATGGAGAAGAAGAAAAATCTGAAGGGGGGGGGACTAGGCAAAAGAGAAAATCAGTTCTATAAATCTCGTTACGGGAAAATATAACACAACTGATAAAGGACTTATCAAGCTGTAAAGAATTGATTCGTCACTAAGGCAAAAAGAAAAAAAAATTAATAGCCTTTAGGATTAAGATAGATGGTTACTGGATTCCAAGTCAATTTTCGGAAAAATATTGCTCGACGACTAAATGTCTTGATATCTTTTTTTTTTCAGAGTCATTACAACAAATCATTTCTATGGGTTATAACGACAGCCTATATAGCTATAATTTTGAGAGGAATTAATCGATACATAAAAGTGAAGAAACAAAATTACTCTTAAGGGCTATTAGTCATACTAACATATTTATGTTAACCAAGATGTTGGAGGCATAATGACTGATGCGTATTAATCCTCAACTAATGGAGGCTACTGAAACTCTAGTGCGAAAGAGTTAAGCTACCCATTAGCATTTTGACTGAGAGATTATACTCTTGTACAATAAGTACGACATGCAGGCATTAAATCAAGTTTAATCGTGCCATGGATTTTAAGAAAAATCAAATTAAGTCAACAGTTTTAAGAGTTTACAATATAGAAAGAGAGCAGTTGGAAATATTTTTCGTTCCAAGTTTTATTATATTTTCAATTAAAGTGATATTGTTTTAATTGTATCGTTAAATGCTATCAAAAGAATGAGATATTTGCATTAAATTACTATATTAGATAAGTTTTAATTGAAAGCATGCTGAAAATAAATTTTGTCTCTAAGTTTTAAAGTTATAATATTTCTTAATAGATTTAGCAATTACGTAGTTCGTGTTTTTATGACGACAGTATTACATTAGATAAGTTTGGACGTAAATCTTTTAAAAACAATATGCAGTGTGGTAACTGAGATGAAGTCTAGTTATAAACGTGAGTCTTTCATATTCAACTCATTGTACAGCACTTAGCAAGTCATTATATGCTTTCATATTATATGTAAAAAATAATAATATTACCAAAGAAAGGGTGTTTACTGATCCCACCAGAATTAAATTAAAAAAAAAAATCTTTATTAGAACTTATTTTTTAAAATTGAAGGTTTTGCGTACTAATTATTTGCAGTACCATAAAATAACGTGCTTTATTTGGGCTAGAACCCCTATAGAGGACAGGCCGACTTATCCGACATTTTGGTTCCAAGACGGCTCTGGATCCAACCTCGTTTAAAGTATTCGGAAATTCGCTAGTTGAATCAATAGTAGCTATATCGTCAAAATACGCCACATTGAGTAAATCTAGTAAGATAACTGAATTCTCATATTAAATACTAGCTTATGAGGAAATATTTCCGGTAAAGAAACAAATTTTCATCCTCGTTGCTTGTCTACAATTTAAATGAATGAAATATCTTCATTTTTTAGTTGGAACAGTTAAACTTCAATTAGGTCAGCCATCTGAAGTTTATATACATAGCGCTAGTTTTCTTAAACGCGGTTTTTTGTACACATACCAGTGGAACCACACGTGTCTTTTTGGAACCAAAATGTCAGATAAGTCAGCTTCCCTTATATAGGGGCCTTAATTTGAGCCGTTTTTCTCAAAGGTTTTAAAGGAAGTTGCCTGCTTTTTTGTTTCTAACCTAAATAAGAGGAGAAAATTGTAAAAAGCGAAATTATTAATGTATGGGATACTATTTCAGTTGCATGTTTCAAACATGCTTAGAGTGCTACATGCATGTTTCAAACATGCATGTTGCAAACTAAGTACATTAAAAAGACACCGTTTAAATTCTATTTAATTTTTTATTTCTTTAAACGTGTAGTGTAAAACTATTATAACGTTTTCTTCATCTGCACTAGCATAAATTTTCTTTTTTGGTTGGCTGTGCATGTATGTGTTGTCTAACATAGTGGGAAACTGCAAAAAAAAATTTTTGCACACGTTTTTGAAATGAATCCAAAATTATTCTTTTATGATACACATTTATGGAAACTAATGCAGCACAAACTTACATCAAGGTGAATTAAGTACGTACCGTAAAGGAAATGAAATGTACATTTTCATTCACGTTATAAGTTCTTAAAAAAAGCCATCTTCTATTCTACTGCATTTCTTTTTCTAATTTCATTAACGAAAACCTTACGTACTAATTTTGTACTTTCCTTTTTCTTGTAAATTTGGTTTTTTGTCAAGCAATTCTTATGACGACAAAACTGTATTTTCTAAGTGAACAGATTAATATAATATTACATACTTCGCCCGTATGACTGAATTTTCCTTGATTCTGTCATCAAAGCAGTTTCATACATATTAAAAAATCTATTAATTTTTGTCTCTTTTGTCTATTTAGTGTAGTATATTCAGTTGATTGAGCTGATTTTGACGTAATTAAGACGTTTTATTTAAGAAAAAAAAAGTACCAACTTTTAACAAGAGTTTTTTTCTTTCGCAATGTAAACTCGTAAGTTTTTTTTTTTTTTTTTAATAAGAAACAACTAAAAAAGCAAAATTTGTTCTTATGAAAAAGCTAAAAGTTAGGTGTCCTTGTGGACCATTGTAAAAAGCATTCCTATTTGATTTATAAAGCAATTTCGTTGCCTTATTTAATTTCTTTTTAAAAATATTCATGATTGAAATCTTAAAAATCTGGAAAATTTTTTGTTTCAGTTCAGCTCTATGACTTGTTTCTGTTACGCTTATTCAAGTGAAATATCAGATTTAATGCATCCCAAATAGAACATGTATCAATAATTTGGCGTTAATTGGTTCGAAAAAAAGTAATTTATCATTGCTTCAAAATCAATAACTTTATTTTTACATGAAAGAATTTTGTGCATAGAAGACAGAGATTTAAAAGATGTTAAGCGCTATTGGTGTTTGTAGGGAAAAGAAAGCTAGTTTAGGTCTGCACAAACTTCTTTAAAAAATTGTAAAGAGATTTGTGTTTTTTTATTAGTATTTACTTAGACTCTCTATTTTTGTAATTTTTCTCAAAAGTAATTAAAAAAAAAAAAATAAAGACATAAGTGCGCGTTTTTTCTTCTTTTATAATCTCGAATTAAAAAGAAAAAATAATTGTTAAATAGATGAAGAATCCGAGTATCTGAGTTATTAAGGGTTAAATCTGTAATGCATAGCTAGAAGTCACGTAGCTTTTGTCGCGTTTTTTCTTCTTTTATAATCTCGAATTAAAAAGAATAATTAATTGTTAAATAGATGAAGAATCCGAGTATCTGAGTTATTAAGGTTTAAATCTGTAATGCATAGCTAGAAGTCAGGTCGCTTTTGTATACATGTTTTGAAAAAGTACCTATCAATAGGTTACACAGATAAATAAATTGCGGTGCGAATGCAATAATATTTTCTTAAAAACTCTGTAAAATGCTGTGAAAGTATAAAATTATTCTGTTTTGAACTTTATTTTCAATCCGTGTAAATTTGTAATTTGTATGTCACATCTAATAACAACGACATATCATACTGAATCATTGAATTCAATACCAAGAAATAGATAAAAATGATAAATAGCCTCTTAAGTTCATACATAATTGTATCAATGCAAAATATTTGCTCAAAACCCAAAATAAACTGAGTTTATTAATGATATGCTGTTCCAGACCTCTAAGCAAACAGTTCAGCTGGAACATAGAGCACGCATAAGAACTTTTAATTTTGCTTTTATAAGACACAAAACAGCTCTTTAATTTGAAATGAGAAATGAATGAAGGTGTTGTGTAAATATTTTTTGACTAGCACGCCTTAATTTTAATACTCTCTGCTTGAAATTGATGGGGAGGAAATTAAGTGAGAAATGAATAAGCGTTGGAATTACTAAATAAATTATAGGCAATAAATCTTCAATCAATATTTTTTTTTAAATAATCTGATGACAAGTGACGTTGAAAATATTTAAGTTGAAACAAAAGCAAACGTTGCATTTTACGTGTAATGAATGGCTTTCAACCTGATCTGACAAGTTATGTATTCATCCTAAATATGAAATTAAAATTTATATAGATAAAGAATCCAATTCAAGCACACAGTAAAAATAAGGCTTTTTGATCATTAATATTAAACAAAGAAGTCTATTTTCGCTTAAGAAAGAGTAGCAACAAATAATTTGTTGCTTTCTATACTGAAATGGTCAATGTCTAAGTAGTGATTTTCCAACAAACATAGAGGATTGGTTATCACGCTAGTACTCTAGAGTAAAACAGAAGAATTTTTAAGGTAATAATCACAGCTCTTTCAAAATAATTATCCCCTTTATATTACTTCATTGAATATTTTACAGATAAATGTTTGCTCCATTTTTTGTCCGAATCATATATGAGAAAAAAAAAATATCCCTATGCATACAATTGTTAATATTTATGTAGAGTTTTAATTTTATTTTAACAAAATAGGTTCATAATTTACTGAAAGGATTTTATATATTTATTTATCTAGAAAAACTGCGTATTTTATAAAAAGAATTGTCACAAACATTTTGCAAATGTCTGCGAGCGTAATTCTTATTTTTACCTTTTGATATTTTTTCCCCATATTAAATGAAGGGAGGAATACTTCATCGGAAAATATTTTATGATATTCGATAAAATAAACAAGATAAAGAAAGCATAAACGGAAGGTTTCGGATCCGCACCATTACTCTTACAGAATGATATGTAACCGATCATATTTGTATCAGGAAAACCCAACGATTTACAAACAAGATTTATCAGGTTATTCAAAGGAAAGATTTAAGCCCGCTTATTAAAACCAAGCAACATTCCCTACTTGAACCAAACGAATGCTCCACCGATGGTAAATGAAATAAAATGACTCCAATAAATAGAAGATATGTGCAAACGAAAAAAAGCCTCTTCAAAAAATTCTGTTCGTCCATAAAAGTGAAAAAACCCCAGCGTTTTGTTGGGGTATTTTCTTATTCAATGCGTAATTTTATGACTAGCTTATTAAATAAATTAACCTCGGTGATATACTAATTAATGATCACTTTGTTTTCTTAATTTACTGCATAATACGCTTTACCTTAATGTACAAGGGTGTGACTTTTAATTTAAAAAGTACTGATAGTAAACCAAAGCGAAATGACGTTCTTCGTAGTAGGTTGATCTTTATAATGTTTATACTATTGGTTTTTTTTTAATATTACAAACAAGATTTATCAATTTATCAGGGCTGTTTAAAGGAAAGATTTAAGCCTGCTTATTAAAACCAAGCAGCTTTCCCTACTTGAACCAAACTAATGCTCCTTCCTATGATGGTAAGTGAAATAAAATGACTCCAACAAATAGAAGATAAGTGGCAAACGAAAAAAAAAATCCTCTTCAACTCTGGTCTTCCATAAAAGCGATTGCAGCCGCCTCGTGCTCTAAAAGAGTGGCTATTTTCGAGACTCTTTCTTCTAACCATTCCATCAACTCCATTATACGCACAGATTGCTAGTACCATCATTAACAGAATGATATTGCCTACACTAGAATGTTACCGATACGTAATGTTTATATATTTTTTTTATTTTTCATCTCCTATAACGAGACAGGCTAAGGATCACGTATTTTTCTTGTTTATTGTCTCACATAAATGTTTTTGCCTAGCTATGAAAATTTATTTCATCAAGATGAAGTTACAAAAAAGCTTTTTTAATGTCATTTAGCATATCGAACAATAAAGGTAATTCCCCGGCATAGAATTTTCTATTTTTAATTGACTTTTTTATCAGCTATCACAGACGCTTTTGTTAGGGTTTTTTCTTGTGCAATACGTAATTTTATGATTAGCTTATTAGACAAATTAACCTTGGTGATTTATTAACTAATGATCAATTTGTTTTCTTAATTTAATGCATATCACGTTTCACCTTAATGTACAAGGTTATTACTTTTAATTTCAAAACTATATATTTAGCCAAAGAGAAATGAACTTCTTTGTTGTCGTTGATCTTTATAATGTTTACTATTGCTTTAATTGACTTGGTAACTTCTTTTTTTTTTCTAAGCACTAGTGGAAAATTTGGTTTAAGTTGTATTTAAAAAAAACACCTCCCTTGAATACTTCATTTTAAGATGCTTTTTTTCGACTGGAGAAGTTCAAAAGTGTTTTCGAAGTTCTGGCCTAAATATCAGCCTTTGTGGCGGAAAATGATGATGAACATTACAGGTCAAGTAGACTTTTTAAGAAACATCTTAATTTGGCCATGTAATATATTCAATAGATTATTACTTTTGCCGTATTTTGTAAAAAAACATTTGCTACTGAACCAAAAGATATATATATTTTTTAATATTAAGGGGAGATCCTGCTTTACAACGCTCAAAAAATCTATTGTTTTTTGGAATTTTTTTTAGGATAAAAAAAAAGAAAGTCTATCAAAAATTTTACATTATTTTATATCATGACTGAACATGGGGGGAAAAAACATTTTTTACAGAAAAATATTCGCATGCTACTAATTTTTTGCACATTGAAAGAGCAACTGCTGTTTTCAATCGGCGGGACTGATAGATCTCGCAATTTTCATCTAAAACTAAAAAACCAAACACCATTTAAATTTTCATATATTTTTCTTCTATATGAACTGAAAATATACAAACAAATACATATTTTAGGGTTTTCTCTTGTTTAAAGAAAAAAAAGTTTTTTGTAAAAAAAAATCCTTTCATCTTACTAAAAAAATGGCGGAGATTTTTTTTTTTAGGAATACTTTTAGTTCAAATAGAAGAAAAGAATATGAAAATTACTAGCTCCATCTGTCCCGCCGATTGACAACGGCAGTTTCATGTAAGTGCATAAAAATCGGTGGCATGTGAAAATTTTTCTGTAAAAAATGCTTTTTAACATGCTCTGACACGTGTTAAAATAAATTATATGAAAAACGATCAAATAAGATTTGTGCTGAACTATAATTGAAGTTAAAAATCAACGTAAATAAAGCACATACAAGGTAGAACTGAGAGTTCTCTTACAGCTTTCATGTTTGCTGAGCTTCTTGCACTGAAAAAGGGGCTCCATTGTAGCCTTGAAATAGCTATTTGCTGTTACCTTCTACCTTATTTGTGCTTTATTTACGTTGATGTTTAACTTCAATTAAATATTAAAATAATCAAAAAATGTCGCTGTACTTCTTTTTTTTAATCATTAAAAAAAATTCCCCAAAAAATAGATTAAAAAACTCATTTCATTTCATTGCGTAGGAGTCCATGTTCTTTAAAAGAAATCATGCAATGAAGTAAAAAGGACATATTTGAAGCCTTAGTTGGAGTGTTTTGTGAACAAATAATAAATTTATGGACTGAATTATGTACTATATTTATAACATACTGGTCCAATTGCGTGCCTTGTTTGATGAATACAGATGAACTTCAAAATACAGATGTATCAAAGAATGAGTTCTAAACAGGCCCGTCATTTTGAATTTTTCCAGGGTGGGGGCAAAAGGTGTACACACAATGGAAACTTACCAAAAAAAGTGGAAAAAACCACGCCTACGTACATGTAAACACATTGATTTCACCCAAAAAGGGGGGGTGGATTGACCCCCCCCCCCCACTGAACCCCGAATTGACGAGCCTGGATCTGAAGTTTAATAATATAAAAAAAACCCTGCCTTCCCAATTACGGATGCAGTAAATGAAAAACGCGAAAGACAATAATTCCATAAGATGCACATTAACTTCTGTTATCTTGTCCAAGAAATAACACTCGGGTTTTTATCTAATAAAAATCCTTCTTAAGGAGGCACAAGCTCATGAATGGATTCATATTCAAGTGTGATATTTGACTGTTCCCATCCAACCTTTCCAGGTCTTATTCCAAGGAAGATGGTCCTGGCAGGTTTCCGGATATCTTTTCACTATTGAAGAGGAAAATCAATTCTGGTTTAGTGGTCCAATACCGCACCCAGGTGTTTCTGTTCCCAATCTTTTTTTGTGTTGGCTATCATTTTCGAGACAGCTTGCCAAAGTGGTAAAAATTTTCTTTCATGGAGTTTTTCTTTTTTTGCATGGTAGGAAAAGTTTTGATTAAATATAGAAGTTTTGTTGAAGTAATGAAAGGAATGTTAATTTTTTTTTCCGGGTTTTCTATCCATCAAATTGTTCAAATGAAAATATTAAACACAGGCTGCTTTTGAAAATCTAAAGCTTTTGCAAACAGTTTCTTATTTTTACTAGCATATTTGCAAAACTTTTTAAATGTTCGTTGCAATTTTGATGTTTTTTAACACGATGACGTATAGCAAAATGAGTGCTATCTTTTAAACCGTGTGTGTGACTGAGTTGAGGTTCTTTACCCGCATAAAAATGTTGTTTGTCTTTTTATTTTACTTCACTTATTAATGTATTTTGTCTCAGTGTCTTGATAGTTTTAAAAACCAAATTTATCTCCGGTTTTATTATTTAGAAAAAAGTTATTTTACTTGCAATAAACATTTTAACTGTCACTTTTATTTGTTCATCATTTTGTTTATTTATTTATTTTTTAATTACAAGCTTACTCGTGAGAAGCATTCTCCCTAAAGAGGGGGAATTTAAAAATATGTTTTTTCAAGTGTGATTTTTCGAAAAAAACTCATAATGCGAGTATTTTCTTTATGTTTCGCCGAAAGGGGGAGAAAAATCTTGGAAATGATGTCTTACTTATGAAGTTTGATAAAGTATTAAGGAAGTTATGGAAGCCTCCCACCAAAAGAAAGTAACCTTTGAGATATATTAAAAAATACTGATATTTATCATGTGAAAATAAAATTTCTATTTTCTGATTTGAATGCAAAAATTGGTTTAGAATCATGTAATGAATTTTAATTTCATATTCATGGAAAGCTTTATTAGAATTTAGCTAAGAGAATATACGTCAATCCAAAATGACTTTAAGGCGAAGAGGAAATCGAATCCACTAGTTTCGCGGAAGTCCACACAACTTTGACCAACTCGGCTAATGGGCCTCCATCCTGGATTACTGTATATTAAAGCAATGAGTAATAAAATAACAAAAGAAATTGAAAACGATTATCTTGTTTAATATTTTTAAAAACTTATACTGAGGTTTACCAATACAAAAAATTATTTTTTTCTTTTATTAACAACAGCAGAACTGTAGTTTACAATCTAGCAATGAATTTAAATTAATCACGCGGCGGACAGAGCTGCAAAAAGTCTACAACTTTAATATATATATATATATATATATATATATATATATATATATATATATATATATATCAATTAAATGTTATTATTGTTATGACTGTCATGTGCTTATTCCTATACTTTTTAATAATGTTATACACTTTTGAAATTAAACTGTGCTTACATGTTTATTTATTGATCGACCCAACCCCCTATTTAAGCGTTCAAAACGTGACATGTATCGTTAAATTTCTTAAGCTTTATTTGCATGGCACTGTTTATAAGAAACAGGTATCTTTCCCTGCAATCTCAAAAATGCATCTTTCATTTTCACGCATTTTTCGTCTACGAAATGATTTTGAAATAACGAACTTGACGAAATAGCTTAATAAAAATTGTTCCGATTAAATATTTCGTCAAGTTAACGAAAATTCCATGAGATTTGAGAATAAGTTTCTGATCTTGCGGACCCATAGTCGAAAAAGGAACTTTGTATAACGATTGAATAACCCTCATAAGTGAGCATGCATTTCTGAATGTTCAACATTCGGCTCATTTTAAAAAAACAATCTTTATACTTAACATATTTAACTTCAACTAATACTTAATGCCCATTCCAAACTAAATATTTCTCTTTGTGATATTTTATTTTTAATTCAGGATTTTTTTTCTTTTTCAATCTTTAACTTTTAATCCGTGATTTTTTTAAGAAAGTCGTCGTATGGTGTTGTAAAAATGGATTAAAGTATTTTTTTTTTTACCTTTTCGTTTTGAGTGTTCACTCTGACCAAGCCTTTCATTTAATCTTGTTTTTTTTAATATACAGTTGTGAAAAGTTGGCAACAGCAACGTTTTAGCCAAAGCAAGTAACTTTTAAAGAAATAGCAGAAAATAGTAAAGTTCTCAAAAGCTGTACGTATCTCTGACTAGGAGGTCCATGCTCTAAATATTTCTCGAAACGGAAGCCTGAGCAATTACTATGTTGAAGCCGGTTAACACAACGGCAAATTGAATTTTGCGATTATACATGACAGCCGTCGGCTCATCATATAACTTATACATAGTTTTTGAATACATAATACAAGTGTATTCTCCAATGTGGTGTACCATTACGGTTTACCTCTCCTGTAACATTGGCGGGATTCAGCTTCTGGTTTTCGGGAGGGTTGTTAGTCGAAGGGGTTTCATGAGTAATGAGCAAACACAATTGGGAGGGGAGGTCTGGGCTTTTTACAATACTTTATTGATATTGAATTCTTGAAGACGCAGTTTTAGGGTATATTTGGCCACTTCAAGAGAATCAGGACCCCCCCCCCCTGGATCCTTATTTACCTTCGAGGATGACTTTAAACGTTTTTAATGCAATTAATGCATTTTTTTTCCTAATAAGTACTGTGATCGATTCTGTGATTCAGCTCAATTGTTACTTTGAAACATTAAAATATATAATAATAGTTGTAATTACAAATGATTAAAACTTGGCCAGAGAACTAAATAGCATGCCTCTGACTAAGGCGGTAAGCATAAGGTGATGAAACTTACAGTTTTAAGCATTATTTTAGAGGCTGAAGATTACCAGGAACTGATTGATTGGCTGCATTAGGGTAAAAATGGAATATTCCATTTGTAATGGAATAGGATGAAATTTTGAAATTAATTGCGTTTAATGGCTTATTTTTTCTGAAGTGTTTTTTTCCTAAACTCTATTTTTCTCTCAAAGTTAATCAAATGACGCTGTATATTAGTCACATACGTATCACCTGCGTCGCTATTGAACGTTTGCAGTGCCTACACGAAAAAAAGATTTAACAAGTATATGGTAAAAAAAAGCTTTTGAAAACGTTCTCAAAATAAAGAATGAAACCAACGAAAGGCCCTCAATTCTTTATTATTAGAAAAGTTTTAAAGACTCCAAATCCACAAATCTTCAGCCTTAAAATTATCTGCTAACTTTACTAGCAAAACTTAACTTCGTAGTAGCTATTATTCTTTGATTTCAGCAAACATTCTACGTCTTGTCGCACCCATCAATGACAAAACAAATAAATTAAAAATTCACAAAAACTAAAGCTCCATGTATACCTTTTTCTGAAAGGACAAGTGTAAATAATGAGTAAATGAAAGGACGCATGTTCGTGAATTTAAAAACCATTCTTGATTTTTACAATTTAATACGATAAATGAACATTCATGATGGAGTAGCATTTTTTATGTGTTAAGCGTTAAAATTTAGTTATTACAATATTTTCTTCTTTTATAAAACCAATACTAAAAGGAGAAACTGACATCTCTAATTTTTTCAAAACTAAGTCAGACAACTATTTTTAGCGTGGAAAATATAATGATAAAAAATGTCCCTAATATTACTCTTGCTAACCCAGTACTATTTTCAAGTAATTTGAAACTTGCTTTACCTTTGCGAGAAATTCTAGGTTTTGAAAATTCAGACATGATGACAGTGTAGAAAACGTCGATGTTGAAAGACAGGAACTGGGAGCATGATTTGTTTGTTTATTAAACAAGGCATCCTCCCAATGTCAATTTAGATTAGTTTAAATTGACATTGGGATTAACTGCATTTATATTGACATTTAAATTAATTTAAAGTCAATTGAATACATTGTCTATTATTGTCTCCTGCATCTTGAGGGCAAGGAGAAAAAATATCTGTTGGAGGAAATGTGTGAACATTGGAAAGAGGAAATAAGATAACCAAAATTTTGCTCTGTAGACTAAAAAAAATATGTGAAGTGACCATTGTCAACCATGTAAGACACTGCTGTCATAAAATTTATGGAGTAAGGTTACATAGTTTTTTACAGTATATAAACCAAATATTTTATCATTACCATATTTACAAATGAGTTGGAACCGTGGTGAAACGACCTAGAAATATGAATGATGTTCAAATGACATAGGTATTAGCGGCGATTCACTGCATTTTTAACCTAAAATAGCAAACACATTATTTTTAATAAGCATGCATTTGAATAATATTCTGTACTTTTTGTGACCAATATTGTCTGAAACCACTTGTTAAACATTATGCATTTCTAAAATGGATATGAAATATAAATTGAATATGTTTCCGAAGCTGCTATATGCTTACGAAACATGTAACTCAATGTGTGAAAGTTTTTACATTTTCACACAAATTTTTACTTAAAAAGATTTTTAAGCTATGCTGCCCAAATTTATAGGAATAAATCTCACTATATTCAGAAATACTTAAGGTTGTCTGAAAACTTAATAGCTACTAAAATTTACTGAGCCATTTAATATCAGAACACTCTCCAATTTGCCCAAAACACTACGCAAGTTATGATAGTCGGAAATATATAAAGTTTACACTGCATTGGGCCCTAGAGGCTAATAAAATTTAGACCACAAAATATCATAAATGACTACGGGGAAAATACTATATTTTTTAACTTAATGCTTTTGATACAAAAGTATCTTTTCCTTTAAAGAAAATAAAAAATAAAATCGGAAGTAATACTTAGACTGCATTTCATTTTTCTGTTTTCAAAATACGCTTCACTGCTTGGATAGCAAAGAATATAACAGTAATAGATAACTACATTATTAAAAAATAAATGCTCTTAATTCAATCATATATATTAAATAAGTGTCCGAAAAACTGCGAGAACATTCTGTGTAAAAGTACATTTTCGATCAAATACAAGATATCCGAAACTAAATCTCACGTTTCTAGAGAACTGCAGCAAATCTTTTCAACAAAAATGACAAAACTTTAAGGAAGGTCGTGAGAACAGATTTTAATGAGTTCCAAAATATGAAATGTTTTATTCCAGTTTTAGTAGGCAATGGGTAACTGTCACATTTTACATATTATATGCGTATGAACAGTAATTTATTATCCTGATGATAAGGTCATAAATAAATTCATATTATGTAACGTATTATTTGGTTATACAATCAGCCCTTTGCTGACATCTTGTAGAAATATTCTTCTGCTTCGTTACTAAACCTTACTCACTTCGTAATTTTCTTATGAATACATTTTGCCATAGCTTCCCCAAAATGGAGTTTTTAGTCCGAAATACCATGTACTTAGATTGGTATTGCTCTAATAATTATTTTAAAAAAACCTTCGGATGATGTCTGATATGAAACAAGTTGGAGCCTGAAATTTCTGAAAGATCCGATCAAGGGATATGAGAATTTTATTGAATACACGTTGCAAAAAATAAACCGTTGTTTTTGCAGTATAATACTGGCTGCAGAGGTTAAAGTTTAAAGCTAAAATGTACAGCAATAAACTGTAAAACTAACAACTTTACAGTTTGTAACTGTAAAGCAGCAATTTTATTTTATTTCCACAAAATTAGCTATATTATACTGTAAAAACAACAGTATAATACTGGCATCAGAGGTTCCAGTTTAAAACTGTAAAGTGCATAGTAATAAACTAAAATTAGCTATTTTGCAGTTCATTACTGCAAAGCGGCAATTTTACAGTTTATAACTGCAAAATGAGCACTTTTTATAGTTTGTTACTATAAAAATAGCTGTATAAAACTGTAAAAACAACATCCATTTTTTACAGTGCAGAACACAAGCCTCTGCAAATAAATTTCGAATTATTTGCACACATAATGTTTCATTTACTGCTTTGAAAGAGAGAAGAATCAAACGAGCTGCCTATTTGATTGCATTTCTTGAATTTCGTTCTGCGAAATCGGTTTTAAAAATTGTCTTTTCGCTTCCTTGCTCAGTACTAATTCAAACAAAGAAGCGTATTCTCACTTGATTCTTTTAAATGACATCGTTATTTGAGCAAACAGTCAAAGAGCGGATGCATTGTTTTACAAAATAATTTAGTTAAATTATTTGTAAATAGGCTTAGTTGTGACTGTGATTTGGAAAGTTTGCTTTTTGCTCTATAAAATCTTTTTATCTTTACTTTCTAAAACCTTTTAATGTCAAAAGAAGCAATTCATTAAACCAATTTTATTTCAGCTATGGGATAATAAATTCCCAAATGAACTTCATTTGTTTTTTGTATCTCGTGTTCTCGCGAAACTTAACCATTCTCGATTAAAATATTCTGCGAGCTTTGAGTAATGATGCGCGGATAACTATTAAGCGTAAACTATGCGTCTAGCGGGAAACTTGATAACCATTATGCTTCAAGAAACATTAAATTTTAGGTTCGTTACTCGTTGAAGCAGTTACACTTGAATCGCGTTCGCTGCTATTTATACATTTTAATCTGAAGTCCATAGAATAGTAGGCTGGCATTTTCTGATTTAATTGTTACTGAATCGCAGTAGTAGTTAAATTTCGGAAATACATATCTTACAGTTAAATCCCCTTCTGGCCGAACAATATTTCAATATTAGCAATATATAACTTCTTGGCCAGAGGAAAAGCTACAAATGACCGGCCTAGTTGAAATAAAAAATATACTAATTTGAATTGATTTTTTTCTGTATAACAACACGATTCCACAACAAGCAATGACATTGAATTTGACTAAAGCCGGGCAATCAAACATCGGTTACAGTGAAGGGTGCACTAAAATCTACTTATAGCAGCTTCTTTAATTCCTAGCTCTGTGTACCGAGCGTAGCATTATCTCAAAATTTAAGACTTAATGCACATGGTAATTGATTACCATCAGCAAGTATTTTTTTTTTAAATATATTTCCTCTAGTACTTTAAACGAATTGCAGAAATCCGATATTACAGGGAGTAACTATCTTAATAAAAATAGAAAAGGAAAAATGAAAGAGGATAAGAGATAAAAACTCTTTATGGGTATCTTTCTTAACTTCTTTATAATTGTGAAAAAAATTAAGATTGATTGATTGTTAATCAAATGAATGCAATGCACCATAACGGGTTACCCTATAATGATTAGTTTTATAAGTAAACATCATAAATCATATTCTTATTTATCGACAGTTCCAAAAACAAAAAGACCGACACACTCCAAGAAACTTGCTGATTAAAGCGAAGGTTATCAGGAAGTTCTGAAATGAGGATATCGATTGATGAGTTACACGATAATAAAAACCAGAAAGGATTAGGATGACACTACTTCTTCGTCTTCATGAGAGGAAATTTGGAACCAAATTAGCTTCATATTTTCTCCTCTTCAAACTCAATTAGAAGTAAAATTTATGCTCCGTTTTTCTCAACGTAAATAGTGATAAACACTTCTTAACTTATTAATGCCTGACATTTTTTTTTCAAAGATATTTTGCATACTGGTTACAAACAGTGTTTAATGGACAGAAAAAATAATTAAAAAAATATCATGTAATAAATAATTTTTTTATTAAGGAAAAAAATCGTTTCTTAAAAGTTACGATAGACCCCAGAGGGTACATAATATTTACTAAATTTTTTTTTCTGCCTACGATATAATATTTAAAAAGACATTTTATACGAAGAAATAAAATCAGCAATTAACATAAACTGGGAAGCTGGGAATAACTTTGAAAACTTAGCTTTTTTTCTTGAGATTGTGAACGATGTCATTTTTGATAAAGATCATATTAAAACTGCTAGAGAACACACTCTATAATGGTTATATGCTGCAATCTGTTAATAACGAATTGAAACAACACCAAGGTACTAATTGAACACTATTATTTGGTTGAAATGTTTATTTTTGGGAAATTCAGACCCTTTTTTGGACCGTCCTTAAAAAGGGACGCTAGGCATTAATAGGTTAATGTGTGTTAGAATACTGAGATCACATATCCGTACCTGAATTAAGTATCTTTAAGAATCTAGTGTCTTTTAGAACTAAACTCATTTATTTTGAATGTCATTGTAAAAAAAAATCAAATTACTCCAGTTTTACAAATGTATGCAAATAAGAGCATTGTGTTACAAGTTACGGCAAGCCGCGAAAATGTGTGCGATTATCAAACACCTAATATATAATCTTGCTTATTAGGTTTATTAAAAATTTTTTGAGTAAAACAAAGTTGGCGTTGAATTCAGTTAACCATTTTTCTGTTTGCGGCTGCAATAAAGTGCACCTGGCCATGCGAATTATTAATTTTCTTATTATAGTTTCTAATTATCTATCCGTTTTTTTAAGTTACTGTTAATTTATGTAGTAAAATGAACTAGGTTCTTTTTTTATAACGTAGTCAATTTGTACGTTCTTCCTTCAGTAGTTTCATAAAATTAATTTCAGAATATCTATATTTGAATACAAAGTTTTGTAATTTTTACATATATGGCGTTATATGTACTTGATAGTTTAGTTTCGGAACTTTTTCAGTAGCATTTATATAAATAAATAGCAATAAAAAAAACAGTCGATGGTTTTCTGTTTTAATATGCTTATTTCAGTAAAATATGCATTTGATATAATGCTGGGTTGCGTATAATATCCCAGTTCAGTACTTAGGTTGCAAAAAAATAAATAGAAATCCCCAGCAGCTAAAGGTTAACATGCAACACGAGTTACGGTACTTTCTAACAGTTATTCCAATGCATCATTACGCAGCGGTCTCAGCATGTTTAGCAATTGCGGAAACAATGTGGTACTATTCATCGAACCATTCCGTTTTCCAAAATATTTATTACACTTATATCAGTTCATTTGCATTATTTGTGTACTTTTAAATGTATAAATACTGCAATTTTTAAAATACCTACACTGCAAAAAATAAACTGTTGGTTTTACAGTATAATACAGGCAGCCGATTTTCCAATTTAAAACTCTAAAATGCACAGTAATAAACTGTAAAACTAGCAATTTTACAGTTTGTAACTGTAAAGCAGCAATTTTATTTTTCTTAGCGTAGTTTCTTAACGTAAATTTATAAATTTTACAGTTAATTGACGTAAAATTTAGCTGTATTATAATGTAGAAACAGTATAATATTGGCAGCAGAGGTATCAGTTTAAAGCTGTAAAATGCGCTGCAATAAACTGTAAAATTAGCAGTTTTACCGTTTGTTACTATAAAATTAGTAATTTTGCAGTTTAGTACTGTAAAATGAGCTATATAAGAGTTTATTACTGTAAAAGTAGCATTTTTTTTAGTTTATTACTGTAAAAGTAGCATTTTTTTCAGTTTATTACTGTAAAAGTAGCATTTTTTTCAGTTTATTACTGTAAAATTAGTTGCTTTATACTGTAAAAACAACATTCAATTTTTACAGTGCATATGTGTATTACCAGGGCATCCAAAGAGTCTAAAACAATAACACACTAAAAAAATAAAAAAGAATAACGCGAAACCGTTAACTCAGTGCAGTGGAATGCTATCTCAGTCCTATTCATTGAAACAAAATAAGAAATTACAGATGCACTAAACTTCCCACCTTCGAAATACAATCGTTTGGTTGCTATACCAACCCACACACGAGTTGTTCGCGTCATAAGCAGATTATGTTTCATCTCTTTTATTTTTCTTTTAAATTTCATTGTAAGAAAAAAGTCAATATACTTGTCGTAAATTCTGAAAACATTTTATTTCAGTTTAAAAATCATTATTGCATCATAAGGGAAGGCGAAGAAGAGTTTTAGCATTACCGATTCGTTTCTTTACGATGCTAGTAAGAAGTGTTTTTAATAAAGTTACATATCTATACCTCAGAGTTAGCCTAGCGTAAGTCTAAAAATGGCAATTTTCACTTTATTCATTTCAAAATTTCAATAGTTGAGTAATTCTGCTGATTTTTTGCAGGTATCTTTTAAATTAAAGAAGGCATATGGCAGAAAGCTGCAAATTTCTCGCACAATTTTTAAAGGCACGTAATTTCTTAATCACATAATAATTTTCCTGAAAAAATGTCGAGTTTTGAGGTGAATTGGCGTTATTTGCGAGATAGCGGAAAATGTACAGATTCCTGCAAAATGTGAAGATGACCGCAAAATCTACTAAATCATTGAACTACTGAAATTTCAAATCACGACTCTTTTATGATTGGACCACTTTTGCTTAGAAAGCCCTATACCATTGTATTTGTACTATTTTTATCTATATATTTCTATGTAACGTATGAGAAAATCTATAAAGGTCAACCTGAAGTCCACCTAAGTCGGATCTCAGAGTATTGGGGTATTTTTCAGATACTCGTGCTCGATGTAAGGCTAACGAAAAATTCAAGCTTAACAGGAGCGTTTTTATAAAAATATTTCTTAGCTCAGTAGCATTAATTGTTACAGCTGACAATTTTTTTATGATTTGATTTTGAATATGAAGTAGTAGCTTAGAGAAATGCTTGGTAACTTTTATAAGCGATCTGGACTCTTATAGAAATACTCTCTCCTAAAATACGAGTACCGTAAAATGGGGTTAATCGGAACACTTTTCAGCTTTGATTGTAAAAAAAGCAGTTAAAAGATTTTTTTTTTAATTTGATTTTTTGGGTAAAAACTTCGGTCTTGCTTTACTTTTGATATTCCAAGCAAAGACAAAAGATTTTGAGCAATTATTATTAAAATATATAGCAAATTATGGGTGTTCCGAATCACCCCGCTGATAGGGGTCAATCGGAACACTTGTTAAAATTTTTATTTTTTTCAATTTAATCTGTAATAGGTCTCACAAACATGAGTAATATTGATGGGGGAGAATAAGAACAGATAATTACTGTCAAATAAATGTATAATTTCAGTACCAGTAAACGTTTATAATTTGTGAAAATTTAAAATAATTTTGAACTTATGAAAAATGAAAAGTAATTTTAAGAAAAGCTTTTGAATTGAAATGCAAAGATTTAACATGAGTGGAAGTCACTCATGTCGTCCACAAATATGTACTTGTCCTTAAAACTAGCAATTGTGACTTGTGCATAAGTACGCGAGAACTATTTGAGGGCGATCAGAAAAGTAATATCTACAAAAAGCTGAAGAAACAGGATTTATGAGACTTCTGATGGTGCTGTTGTGTATACATTACTATTTTTCACTCTTAAACCACCCTCCTCACGTTTTGGAGGGACACTGAGTCTATGGGGCATTTCACGATATTTGTGACATAGGGGTGTCCGTAACAAAACTTTTAAAAGTTTAAAATTTTTACATATATTGAAAAAGTACATTTTAAGGTATATGAATATCATATTTTTTCATAGTTAATTTTATATTAGGTTTGTAATTGCACTCGGAACATTGAAAATGCCAGTTTCACTGTTACGGGCTCTACATTAAATTTTTCTTTAAATCTGGCTTAAACTGATTTTAAAGCCAAAACTGGTACTTGAAACAGATAAAATAAAGGCTCATCTATAATATAGCTAAAAATTTTAATCAAAAAGTTGGTTCTATAAAAAATTATGGATTGTGAAAAAGATGACTGTAGATTTAAAGAAAAAGTAAAGCCAGATTTAAAGAAACATTCAATGTAGAGTCCGTAACAGTGAAAAGTGTATTTTCAATGTTCCGAGTGCAATTACAAGCATAATATAAAGTTAACTATGGAAAAATATGATGTTCATATACTTTAAAGTGTACTTTTTTAATATAGGTAAAAATTTTAAACTTTGTAAAAATTTTGTCACGGACACCCCTATGTCACAAATACCGTGAAATGCCTCCTATACTTGAGCAACTGGTTTAACCTAATTACTTTCTGTAACCAGGCCCGCCATTTCAAGTTTTTCCAGGGTGCGGGGAGGGGGAGCAGAGGGTACAAACACAATGCAATTTCATCGGAAAACAACAAAAACCACCCCTAATTACATATAAATGCGTTGATTTCTCATAGTCAGGTGGGGGGGGGGGCGATATTGTCCCCTCTAAATGATGGGCCGGTCTGTACCGTGTACGCTCTGTTTGCTTCGTAATGTATTAACGTAAATACATGCAATTTCTTTTCTTAAATAGTTTTATCTAGTTCAGGAAAACAATAATAATCCATCAGATCCTATCGCATTGTCAAATATTGTTTTCATAAACAAGCAGCTGATTAGTGCTTTCTGCGCAGCTCCAGTCTGGAAAGTCATAGGATAAATTCTCCTCAAGGCCCCATTCGACTCGTAAGACACCGCAGAGGCAGGTACGAGTCCAACCATCCCCGTCTTAAGAGAAAGCCTTGCAACAGTAAAACTACAAGTCGTCATGACGTAGAAATAGAAGGCCGATTCCGAATCCGTACTTGGCTGTTTAGCGCTTTCAACACTGGCTAACGCGCGTACCAATCTCATACGAAGATGGTCGCTGTGCAGTTATTATTGTTGTTATTGCTAGTACTAGAATTTTCTTCGTCGATTTACATCCTCATTTTTATAGTTAAACTTATTATACAGTATACAGTTGTTTCAGTAATCTTACTATGAGGAAAAATATTTCTCTCTAGAATAATTTTATACCTTTTGCAATGGGTAAAGTAACCTTAAATCCGACATAAGAGCAGGTAAGTGACTCATGCTTTCTCTTACTTAAAATATGTTTCTAAAATAGTTTTATGTTTGTTATGTAACATAAAGTAAAAAAAATCAATGAAGATGTAGGTAATTACGTCAAATTAAAATATGCAGAAAAGGCACCAAAACTAACATAGGTATGTTAAACCGACATGTACCAGTAATTTTTAACCGTAGTCAATTTTTAACCAATAATTTTTAACCGTAGTTGCCCACCCTGTTACAGAAAGTATGAGCCTATTTTATTGTGTACGTTAGCTGCAGTTAATGTAGTAGAAACCGAATCCTAATTTGTATTGTCGAGTTGTGAGCAGTGGTTTGTTTTTGTTCTTAGAATCCTTTTCGGGTTTTTCCAAAGCGCGATGGCTTCTACGATAGTGGTTGGAAAAATTAACGAAGGTATTTAACGTAGGTTTTTCGTGTTTAAATGTGGGTTAGATATTTAAATTTATCATTTATATTTACTCCGTTTTAATTTTGATAATTCTAATACACCAATTTTATCTTATAAACTCGTGTACTGTTGAGTAATAATAGTAGAGGTTAACTTGATTGTGTGTGTAATCTATAATGTTAAACTATTTGAATGTTTTTACTGTAAGATATTAATTTTTGAACAGAACAAAAGGCTTTTAAAATCATGTAGACATGATTCAATGCATTTACATTTTTGGTTGATGCAATCTTTTCCTTCTATACGTTCCTTCTTATGTATGTGCTCAATTTTAATATGATCTTATGAGCATGTTCTGCTTAAGAATTTTATGTTTAGTTATGTTAATTGTGCATCAAAATAAATAATCGTAGATTAAGGGGGGGGAGGGGACAAACATAATCTGAAAAATACTACTATTTCAGAAATGAAAAATCGTTTTTTCTCTGTTTTTAAGAAAAAGTAGAAAAAAAAATGTTAATATCTACTGTCCAATCTCGAAGGCACGCCTATCACCGTTGCACGGTTCTATTTCAAAAAGGTGAGACAGCTTGATTAAGAAAATGCACCATGGTAGGTTTCTGCTTAGTCCGATAATATTTTATTTTTCTAGAACTCATAAGGAAGGAGGGTAAATTAAAAAGGAATTAAAAACATCAACGCAAAACAACGCGTCAAATAGATGACCCAACGAAAAATAAAACATTGCAAAATATCCTCACATTCCTTACCTCTCTTATCATCATCACCCTATTTTGACAAAACCAGTAGAGTCCTGCGGTATGCGCAGATGCATCCGAGGTCGCCGGAAAAAAATTAACATTTTAACTGTAAAGTTATTTTGATGATTTGGGTGCACAAATTGTCAAATTTTTTTATTGCAAAAACCAAATGTTTAGTACAAAATAAAATATACTTAGGAGTTAAAAATTGATATTTTGAAGAACATGGGTAAAATATTTAAAGTTTTGTAGTATATTTGCTTGAGGCGGCTGCCACTCAACATGGCAGTTGTAAAGTTCGCTTCTAGTAGAGCATTATTTTCTAAAAATGAAAAAAAAAAAATATTTTCTAAAAAATAAATAAATGAAAAAATAATTAAATAAATAAAAGTGAATACCTTTCAGTAATTACAGCGGTTTTATATCTCTGATTTAGTGGTTTTATCTTTGTCTTGAGTGTTTTGTCTTTGTTTTGTTGTGTATTTCTGATTTTACTAAAAATTGTCAGTCCTTTCTTTCTCTTGCTTAGTTTGGATTTTAAACATGACCTATGTGTGTTTTAAAGTGTTTTTAGTATTATTAGTTATCATCGTTTGGCGCAGTATAGCCTATGAAGGTTCTTGTGCCAGAAAACCCAAAATAACCAAGCCAAACCAGTGGGTTTGACAAAGAGATGAAGCCGAAATAAACGTCTCCCGATATATATTCGGGTATAACAATAGGATGCACTCAAAAAAAAAAAAAAAAAAATACCCCGAGTAATACTCGGGCGTGACATTTTCGAACACCAGTGCTGTGCCCGAGATTATTTCGGGCATGACAGTTAAAGGGTTAAACAGTACGGCTCTTAGTTTTCTTTCTTGAAATTGGTGTTTACGTTTTCCAACATCATAATTTCTAGCCGAAAAGAATGTTTTTTCGGGACAGAAAGAGCGCTAACTAGAAAATAAGCTTTTGATTTCTTTCTCGTGCTCAGAACTGCAGTTCTCAAAATAATAGCTTTAATCTTTTGAGAGAAATAAATTGAAGTTATTTTAATTGCAGAATTTCCTTTCTGTCAGCCTCTTGCTGTGACGTCACGAAACCAGTGAATTCATTTAGGAGGAGCTGGTGCAACGCATTTTGCGCTGTCAAGTAAGCACCGCTTGACACCGTTTGTATTTGAGTATCCGAATGGCACTATTGGTGTGAGAAATTTAAACAGACATTCGATTTCTATGCGCATAAATAGTTTAAGGGCGGGGCTCCGAAACAGAAGGCAGAAACCGAAAATCCGGGTACTTTTCATAGGAAAACAATTTACCTCCATTTTACGTTTCTGCTTTACGTCAATAAGGAGCTCGACCCTAACAGATTTTAAATTGATCATCAATTAACAGAAGTGTAGGAAGGGTAGAAACGCTGTCAAAAAAATCCTTAAATTGGTGTAGGGGGTTAATTTTCGCATGAGGAAGAAGTAAGAGGCAATCATTTCCGATGATACAGTCAGAATTGCTGAACAGTCGTCTATTTTTTGCTATGAATTATCATCTCTTTTCATTAAACCTATTCTCTTGACTTCACGAACATTGCTTACCGCCTGGATTATGGTGTCCGAAGCTGAAAAAGTTGAGCAACATGGAAAACGGATTTAGACTGGTTTTAAGGTAAAAGAGCTGGACTTCAAGGCGGATAAATAATAATAAGTTTTATTCAGTCGTAAGTTTTTAAGTCGAATTCCAAAAGTCGTAGTCTGTCACTCTTAATCTGAATCCAAAGCTTCGATTACCACAACTTCCTTAAAATGAATGGCAGTTTATCCTTAATAACTTTCAGAAACGACAACACAGTAAAAATGGAAGTTTAATGTTCTGGAAATATATAGACCAAGAGCTGGACGTAAAAAATGCGATCATAGGTACATTAAAAATTTTTGTATAAATAGAAAGTACATATGTAGGCAAACATTTATCACCCGGTCTGCCAGGCCGGGTAAGGGACCGGGGGTTGTGGCAAACGATCAAAGTTCGCGATTTTTCTTAAGATATTCTTCAGATATCTTTACGATTTTCTGCAGTTTTGGGCCGCTAAGCCTAAAATCTTCGAAATATTTTAAGAATTTCTTCAGAATTATGCAGGAAGATCTTTGAAAAATCTTGAGACAACGAAGGGCACTGAGCTATATTTTGCTCCAAATTGCGCATTTTAAAACCTGTAGGTAGAAAACGGGTACCGAATCCCCTTCCGCCATTTTGGGACACCAACCTTAAACTTTTTTTTAGGAAATAATGCTAAAATGATTTCCGAAATGGTCGATGGCTGATCGCGATTGCATGTCTTAGTAGTCAGAGTACACAAGAGTAGTCACCCCCTCCCCCCAAAAAAGGGGTCCCCCCGATTTTACTAAGCAATACCCCCCCCCCCCGAACAGGAAGATTCTCCCCCAGAAAAAAGCAACAACCCCTTTCAAAAATCGTTTGAAAATTTTCAACGGCGCACCTTGAGCTTTGATCCCCCCCCCCCAATCGCCATTTATGGTCACCACTACTTACACCACTACTATTAGAATAAATTGCTGGAGTGCTTTTTGAGACGGTCGACGGTTGCTCTATGTCTGATGTCTTAGTATTGAGACACTTTGGCAAGGGGCACTCCCCCCTAAAGAAGACGTTGCCCCCCCCCCCCATAATATTAGGGTGCACCCCCAAAAACAACAAAATAGTTGAACTTTTCTGTCAGTCCGACTATCACCTGTGACAAGTATCACCTGAAAAATTGCAACTGCGGTAATATACATTATGACCCCTCCCCCTCTTCGGCGCCATTTATGGTCACCACTGCTTAAAGCACTACTATTAGAATGAATTGTTTTAGTGTTTTCGAGACGGTCGATGGCTGATGTCTGTTGCATGTCCCAACGTAATCAGCAAGGGGGTACCTCCCCCCAAAAAACAGGCGGTGGCCGCCAAAATGTTAATGCCCACCCCCCACCTGAAAAATAGAATGAACCTGCCCAGGAATAAAATTAAGAACCTTTGTCATATACCCTGTCTTAAAAACTTCAACTGTGTACTCGATATCATGACCCCCCCCCCCAACCGCCATTTTGAGTCATTACTGCTTAAACCACTACTATTAGAATAAAGTGTTTTAGCTTTTTCGAGACGGTCGAAGGCTGATTTTCTGTTGCATGTCTTATGCAAGGACACTTTAGCAAAGCCCCCTCCCCAAAGAGGCAGTGCCCCCAAAGTGTTACTGGCCCCCTCGCCCACCTGAAAAATAAAAATAACGTGAACAGGAAAAAAATGAAAAACCTTTATCGTACGCTGCCTTGAAAATTTCGACTGTGCACTCTGTATCATGACCCCCCCCCCCTCAAACGCCATTTTGGGTCACCACTGCCATTATTATAAGATAAAATTGCTGGAGCGATTTTCGGGATATCCGATGGCTGATCTCTATCGCATGTCTTAATGTTAAAACTCTTTAGTAAGGGGTACCCCCCCCCCCCAAAGAAGCGGTGCCCGCTACAATGTTAATGACCCCAGTCACCCAAAAATAGAATGAACCTGTACAGGAAAAAATTTTTTAATTCATTGTCATGTTACGTTCTAAAATTGAAACTGTGCACGCTGTATTATGACTCCCTCCCCCTCCCCCCCCCAACAACCATTTTTGGACACTAATGCATAAAACCACTGTTCTTAGGTTAAATTACTTTAATATTTTCGAAACGACTGATGATTGTTCTCTGCTGCCTGTCTCAACTTTAAGACAGTTTTGCTGGGGGTACTCCCCTCAAAAAGGCGGTGCCCCCCCCCCCCCAAATGTTAATGACCTCCTCCACTTTGAAAAATGGAATGAACTTGTCATGGAATAAATTTAAAAACCCTTATCATGTATTGTCTTTAAAATTTCAGTTGTGCACTCTGTATCATGACCCCCCCCCGACGCCATTTTGGGTCACCACTGCTTTAGTTATTATCAATGAAATAAATTGCGGTAACGATTTTCGGGTTTACCGATGCCTGTGTCAGAAATCAGGCACAATAAATAGTCCTCCCCCCACTGGAAAATATCAAAATCTTCCAAAAACAACTCCCTTTCCCTCAACGCACTGAAAAATAGAGTGAACCATCCAGCGTATGACATTAAAAACCGCTGTCATATGTCGCCTTAAACATTTCAACTGCGCACTCTGTATCGTACCCCCCCCCCCCTCTACACACACACATGATGCTGGCACACAAATTGTTTAAATTACAATACCACAAGTACTTATCATTAACTTTGAATGAAAACTGTGACATTACAAACAACGAGCATTTAAGCACATTTGTACGTTGCACGAAAGATTTTTTCGATATTGCCGAAAAAATTCTTGATTTGCGCCAACTAATTTCTTTAACAACTTATTCGTTGTACCGCGAACTTAAACTTGTTTTGCAGAGCGCTGTCTTACCAAAATACGAGCTCTAGCTGATATTCTATAAGAGCTCTAAATCAATAAGTTTTCCCTGTACTAAGTTTCTTCACTAACTAGTTAACATAGAAAAAAAGTGATATTAAGAGTGAAAATCACATGATCAGCCTACAATTAATATTTTTTCACTTTTTTGTTGAAAAATTCAACGCGAAACTATTTTCTCTAGAAAAGGGCACTCTTCCAAAATAAAGGTTAGCCCTCACCTGTACTAGAACGTAAAAAGTCTGTGTGATATTTAAAATTCTACAAAAAAAAAAAAAAAAAAATGTTTTGTAATGTGTATTTTTTTCTTTTGAACTTCGGAATTGTGTTCCTGGGTTCTAGTGAAGAAGCTTAGTACAGGGAAAACTTATTGATTTAGAGCTTTTATAGAATATCAGCTAGAGCTCGTATTTTGTTAAGACAGCGCTCTGCAAAACAAGTTTAAGTTCTCTGTACAACGAATAAGTTGTTGAAGAAATTAGTTGGCGCAAATCAAGAATATTTCCGGCAATATTGAAAAAATCTTTCGTGCAATGTACAAGTGTGCTAAACTGCTCGTTGTTTGTAATGTCACAGTTTTTATTCAAAGCTAATGATAAGTGCTTGTAGTGTTGTAATTCAAACAATTTGTGTGCTAACTTCGTGTGTGTGTGTGGTGAGGGGGGGGGGGGTATGATACAGAGTCGCAGTTGAAATTTTTAAGGCGATATATGACAGCGGTTTTTAATCTCATACGCTGGATGGTTAACTCTGTTTTTCAGTGCGTTGAGAGGAGGGGGGGGGGATGCCTTTGGAGGACTTCAAAATTTCCCGATAGGGGGTACTATTTAATGTGTTTGATTTCTGACACAGGCATCGGTAAACCCGAAAATCGTTTCCGCAATTTATTTCATGAATAATAGTTAAAGCAGTGGTGACCCAAGATGGCGTCAGGGGGGGGGGTCATGATACAGAGTGCACAGCTGAAAATTTTAAGACAATATATGACTATGAATTTTCATTTTTTTCCTGTGCAGGTTCATTCCATTTTTCAAAGCGGAAGAGGTCATTAACATTTTGGGGGGGGGGCACCGCCTTTTTGAGGGGAGTACCCCTAGCTAAAGTGTCTTAACGTTAAGACAGGCAACTATCAGCTGTTTCTAAAACGTTAAAGTAATTTAACCTAAGAATAGTGGTTTAAGTATTAGTGCCCAAAAATGGCGGTTTGGAGGGGGGGTCATACTACAGAGTGCACAGTTTCAATTTTAGGACGTTACTATGCCAATGAATTTTAATTTTTTCCCTGTACGGGTTCATTCTATTTTTCGAGTGGGGTCATTAACATTTTAGGGGGCTCCGCTTCTATGGGGTGCCCCCTAAAGAAGCTAACAACATAAATTAGTTAGTGCAAAGGAGGAATACCCCTTGCTAAAGAGTTTTAACGTTAAGACACGCAATAGCGATCAGCCATCGGCCATCCCGAAAATCGCTTCAGCAATTTATTCTTATAATAGTGGTTGGTGACCCAAAATGGCAGTTTGGTAGGGGGGGGGGGGCTGGATACAGAGTGCACAGTTGAAATTTTTAAGACAGTGTACGATAAAGGTTTTCATTTTTTTTCCTGTTCAGGTTCTTTTTATTTTTCAGGTGGAGGAGGGGGCCATTAACATTTTGGGCACCTCTCTTTGGGGGGGGGGGCTTTGCTAAAGTGTCCTTGCGTAAGACATGCAAGAGAAAATCAGCCTTCGACCGTCTCGAAAAAGCTAAAACAATTTATTCTAATAGTAGTGGTTTAGCAGTAGTGACCCGAAATGGCGGTTGGGGGGGGGTGTCATGATACCGAGTGCACAGTTGAAGTTTTCAAGACAGTATATGACAAAGGTTTTTAATTTTATTCCTGGGGGTTTTTAATTTTTCACGTGGGGGGGCATTAACATTTTGGCTGCCACCGCCTGTTTTTTGGGGGGAGGTACCCCCTTGCTGATTACGTTGAGACATGCAACAGACATCAGCCATCGACCGTCTCGAAAACACTAAAACAATTCATTCTAATAGTAGTGGTTTAAGCAGTGGTGACCATAAATGGCGCCGAAGAGGGGGGGGGGTCATGATGTATATTACCGCGGTTGCAATTTTTCAGGTGATTCTTGCACAGGTAATAGTCGGACTGACAGAAAAGTTTTAACTATTTTGTTGTTTTTGCTGGGTGCTCCCTATTATTATGGGGGGGGGGGCAACGTCTTCTTTAGGGAGGAGTGCCCCTTGCCAAAGTGTCTTAATAGTAAGACATCGATATAGAGCAACCGTCGACCGTCTCGAAAAGTACTCCAGCAATTTATTCTAATAGTAGTGGTGTAAGCAGTGGTGACCATAAATGGCGATTGAGGGTGGAAGGGGGGATCAAAGCTCAAGATGCGCCATTGAAAATTTTCAAACGATTTTTGAAAGGGGTTGTTGCTTTTTTCTGGGGGACAATCTTCCTGTTCGGGGGGGGGGTATTGCTTAGTAAAATTGAGGGAACCCCTTTTTGGGGGGAGGGGGTGACTACTCTTGTGTACTCTGACTACTAAGACATGCAATAGCGATCAGCCATCGACCATTTCGGAAATCATTTTAGCATTATTTCCTAAAAAAAAAATTAAGGGTTGGTGTCCCAAAATGGCGGAAGGGGATTCGGTACCCGTTTTCCACCTACAGGTTTTAAAATGCGCAATTTGGAGCAAAATATAGCTCAGTGCCCTTCGTTGTCTCAAGATTTTTCAAAGATCTTCCTGCATAATTCTGAAGAAATTCTTAAAATATTTCGAAGATTTTAGGCTTAGCGGCCCAAAACTTCAGAAAATCGTAAAGATATCTGAAGAATATCTTAAGAAAAATCGCGAACTTTGATCGTTTGCCACAACCCCATGTCCCTTACCCGGCCTGGCAGACCGGGTGATAAATGTTTGCCTACATATGTGCTTTCTATTTATACAAACATTTTTAATGTGCCTATGATCGCATTTTTTATGTAGACAGCTCTTGGTCTAATATGGCGATGAGTTGGCTTATCATAGACATTGCTTCAACGGATACCAAATGGTTCTCCTGTTAATCATTCGGAAAATTGGGTGAATATAAAAATTTTGAAATGATATAAACGTTATTGAAAATAACCTATTTTCTTTTTTAAAGAAAAGGAAACCAAAGTTTCGTGGTTACATTCACACTTTTAAGTTTATACATAGGAGACATTGGATTAAATTTCTATGTTTATTAACGCTGTTATTTAGCTATTTTCAGCTCTTATAACACATCATAGCACTCCTAAATAAATATGTTCGCATGCCTAATACATAAGAAACTAACGAAGTTTCAAGGTAAGAAGGAGGAAATTTAGTTTCTTTTCTTCATCTACCCTTATGCCCGCAAACAGAGATTATCTTTAACAGCCTAACTTTAAATTTAGAAAAATAAAAAATAAATGTTGTTTTTACAGTATAATACAGTTAATTTTATAGTAATAAACTGTAAAAATTGCTAATTTTACAGTAATAAACTGTAAAATTGCTCATTTTACAGTAATAAACTGTAAAATTGCTAATTTTACAGTTTATTACAGTGCATTTTACAGTTTTAAACTGGAACCTCTGCTGCCAGTATTATACTGTTGTTTTTACAGTATAATACAGCTAAATTTTACGGCAATAAACTGTAAAATTTCTAACTTTACAGTAAGAAACTGTAAAATTGCTAGTTTTACAGTTTATTACTGTGCATTTTACAGTTTTAAATTGGAACCTCGGCTGCCAGTATTATACTGTAAAAACAACAGTTCATTTTTTGCAGTGTAGTTGGTCACACTATCAGATCTTTGAATGATGAGTGAGAGATGGTGAAGGGCAAAAGGGACTCAAGTGAATTTTTGAGCATAAAGTTTGCGAAGTTAAAAAAAACAAAACTGCTTCGAATGTTTAAATTCGAGCTTCGGCTCTTTGCGATGGTTCAGCTACATTTGCAATATTTATTATTATACTTATCAAGTGCTCTTTATCGTCCTGAAAAATACCAAATACCTCATAAACTCACAAAATGACTGTTAATGTCTATATCTGCTAAAATGTTCATAAGGTTAAGCAAAACTAGTTCTGTTGTGTCGCTGCTTAAAACAACGAATCTCTCCTCATGATTTACATCAGTTCAATATTTTGATAAATCTCTTAGAGACTTCCATATATTCATGTATCTAAGAGCTAGGAGTGCTTTGATTGTGGTTCCATCTTTTATCTCGAAAAAGGATTCGGTTCCGCAGTTAACATGTGGTCATAGATTTTGTACTCGAAGTTTTCTATCCATCGATTATGCCACGTATTCCTCTCACAGCTCTAAAGGAACACTATGTGTGCACTGTGCACAGGCTTCAGTTAACGGCGAAATCAACTTTTGAACTATCAAAAATAGTGTTCAGATATTTTCAGAAATTAATCTTTAACTATCGTTAACTGTATCGTAAAACAGATAAATTTTTAAAGTGCATTTTACTCTAAAAAGTTCTTTCATACACATTACATCTTCCAATTAACGAGTGATTTGCTTTTCAATTTTATATCTAAGCAAGTTTCGAAATTGTTTGACAACAACGAAGAGAAAACCAGTAACTGCACCAAATGAAAGTTGCGGGGTTGACTGTTTATTATTATTTTTATTAATTAGTTTAAAGTGTCTTCTTTCACCAAAAGGAAGCGAGGAAACCTGTTACCTTTTTTTCCCAATAGAGGCAAACGACGTAGTGAGCTTCAAAAAGAAGTTACACATTTCAGTGAAATAGCAGTGAAGGACCTTGAAAATAACCTTAAGAATAACACACAACCACACACATACGTATATACAGGGTGTCCACTCTAATCGTGGACCAATAGCTAATTTCTAAACCGTTAGAGATAAGCATATAGTTGATTTAGGAAAAAATCTCAAAATTATGAAAGGAATTTTGGGTAGATTCAATGTTTTTCAAAAAATCAAATTTTGAAAGAGTTACGAAATTTAAATTTTTATACAGCCCCCCAGTCCTATCAATCATATTTAGTAAAACATTCTTGACACTGTAACGTTTAAAACTAAAAAAAAAATCACTCTTCTACCACAAAAATTGACCGAGTTATGACGTTTTGAAAAATCAAGATTTTGCATTGTTTCATGACGTCATCGAGAGATGGCTTAAGGGATCGTATGCAAAATCCTTCAAAATCTTGATTTTTCAAAACGTCATAACTCGGTCAATTTTTGTGGTAGAAGAGTGATTTTTTTTTAGTTTTAAACGATGCAGTGTCAAGAATGTTTTACTAAATATGATTGATAGGACTGGGGGGCTGTATAAAAATTTAAATTTCGTAACTCTTTCAAAATTTGATTTTTTGAAAAACATTGAATAGACCCAAAATTCCTTTCATAATTTGGAGATTTTTTCTTAAATAAACTATATGCTTACCTCTAACGGTTTAGAAATTAGCGATTGGTCCACGATTGGAGTGGACACCCTGTATATATATATATAATATACTAGCTGACTCGGCCACGCGTTGCTGTGGCTAAGGTATGGGTTAAACTATAATGTTTTAATAGAAACGAAAAACTTTATTACCGTTATAGAGATCAACTTTATATAAATATGAATTTGAGGTCAAAATATGAAAACAATCGAACAAAAATTTCCTAAGTTTGCTAGAAACAAAAAATCAACAATAAATGTAGCATTTTAGTACTTAGAAATATTATATTCAAGCTAATTGTAACAATTGAGTTAATTAAAAATTTGCTAATTGCTATTGTAACATGTTATTTTGTAATGTAACATTTTATTTTTTAATAATGTAGGTAGGGTAGATAATTAACCAATATTATTTGTTATTTCTTGAATTATAAGCATTTTTAATTTCAGTTTAACTCAACACTAATCGGTGCACGATATTCTTTGTTAATGTGTCTCTTGTAAACAAAAATAGATTGGACGGTTTTCCCACACGGGAGCAAGCGACCTATAGTTGCCCATGGGAAAAACATAGATTTTCTAAATCTAAACCGCAAATTGACATTGTTTGTCCTTGGGACTTAATTATGGACATGGCGAAAGCTAAACGAATGGGAAACTGTAGCCTTTTGAAGGGTATTGAAGATTCTGACGGTGTCATTGGGATACGTGGCAACAGAACTACTTCATCTTTAAACTTGCCAGTCAAAATGATTGCCTCAATAATGTTCCCGGAGATTTTTTTGATAACTAAACGCGTACCATTGCACAATCTCGGTGGATTTAAATTACGTAGAAGAACTATGGGTGAACCAATTTTTAACCGCAGATTATGTGGTGGCATTCCGGGTATGTTTAAAGAATTTTAGCCAAGAATACAGAAAAGCTGGTAGCTAAATAGATAAGTTGCATTACAAAATAGATTGCGGTCCTAAATTGAGATAAAAATTATCCTATCATTTAAGTTGGACCAAACTGAAACTGCGTGCAAAATTTGGTTAAAATCGGTTCAGTAGTTGAGGAGTTCATTGGACACAAACACAGGGACACGTAATTTTTATATATTAAGATATATATATATATATATATATATATATATATATATATATATATATATATATATATATATATGCTTTCATTTCACGAATAAAAATGGCCAATCAAGTACACACATACATTTTTTTCCATATATACCTCAATATCCTAACGTCAAGTTGATGCATTTTTCGATAAGGATGTGTATCTTAGGCTCATTAAGTCATGCCTTAATGAGGTGCTTTATTAGCTAATTTTTTAAGTAATTGCTGCCTCATATAGTTCGTTCTTCAGTTCATTCCCCTCAATTGAGTTTGTCTAGACTATGTATAGTCCAATTATTAATAGAATAAAATTAGGAAAAAAGTGAAAATGTATTAAATCTTTTCTGTGAAAGAAAAAGAAGCATATGAGTGCATGGTAAAAGCAATGATATTGAAAGAGTCATGGGTCATTTTCAAAATTTGCTTACATTTGCTGTCCAGAGCTTAAAAAGACGATTTTGAAGCATAATTTATATTTCAAATTCAATGTGAACAATTATTTTCTGGAGGAATTACCCCCCAAAAAAATTCTATCACTCAAAAAATTATCAAAATTTATTTATTTATTTTTATATAAGTCTTAAAAAATGAGAATCAAGGCAAAAACGCTTGTCCATTTCCAATTTTCCCAAGTTCAACTATTTTTTTTAATATACTACTTTTTTTATAGTATATGATATTCATAATAAATATTGACAATAGTAATTGTTTTTCATTAAGAAATGTATGAATATATTTTGTCCGGCAGTTCTTGTCAAGTCCGTTACCCTTAAGATTATTTTAGCTAAAAAAGGTATTGATTGCAGTCAAAAGATGGTAACACGTATTCAGTTAACTTAACAAACTAGTGACGTAACTATTTCGTACCATTTTGTTTTCCTGAGTCGAGAAGTATTGCTGTGGCGTTTCGCACAAGATTTTTACCGGGTGCGTATTTTTATTCTTTGTCTAGTCTGTTACCAAAGATTTTAGTATAAATTTTTCCTTTTTCTCAACTTTTACCCTGAAATATTGTTTATTATACAACTCTAAGAAAATGCATATTGTTGTTCAATTTTTAAATTCGATAACCTAGCCATAATTTGGCATTTTGGTTGAAATGTCAAGTCCGTTACTGGTCAAATCCGTTACCAAATGTCAAGCCCGTTAACATACAGTTTTTGATCAATATTTTAAGAATCACAAACATCGTTTTAAGCTTCAGGGATGCAAGTAATTGCAAATGAATTTCGTTCTAGGCGCTATGATATAGTTTAAAAGTTAGATTTCATATTGATTATGGTAACGGACGATTTTCCTTGCAACTTAAAGTTTTACAACAGCATTTGACCACTTAATTATGCATCAAAGTGTACAACCAATTACTTTTTCACCCACCTAAAGTATGTGACAAAACATCTGTTAGTGATTCTAAAAGAAAATAGCACGTTAAAAAAATTACTTAAAAATTCTTAAATGTAAGCATATGGTGAAAATGACCCTTATACAGTTTTATTTGATAAAAAAATAAGCTTCCATTGCTTAAATATATTTTATCGAAACGCTATTTAAATAAACTTAATAACTCGTACTTTTTATTGAAATAAACTGACAAAAAATTATACATACATGTATAAATATTAGGGAAAAGTGGTGTACTTGTCCATTACCTTGGTGTCCCTAAGTTTAGTTCTTACTTTAGTTTTACGTTTTCGGATAATGAAACACTACGCATAAAATGTGCATCATTATTACCATAGTTCTCAGTTTGTAGCTATATTACTTTCCGAAAAATTCCTAATTTGACGTACAATATGTTGAAGAACTCAGTCACACACTTTTTACCGTGCAAGAAACATATTAATATACTTAAATAAACGAAAATTAACTTGATTTCTTATTAGGATACTTGAAGCATTGTAAAAATCTATTTTAAAAACTTTTTTTTTTTCATTGGGCTGCTCTGGCAGAGCTTAAAGACAGAAATTCTGATTAGGGATAGTGGATAGTAAAGACATTTTAGTACTTATTGTAAGTCTCCACACTAAAAATATATTATTTAGCACTGTTAAATACCTGTTAATCCATGCTTTGTTTTTTAGAAAGTGATAAATGAATAATAACAGAAAAAGAAACGGAGAACACTTTCCTAGCCCCTCATTTTTTTTTTCAACTGGTCGAAAACTATCACCAGAAGAAATTGGGTCATTACCACAAATTTGAATGATGCCACAGAGACTGCGAATGAGGGAATTAAAAAAAAAGTGCTTTTTATTTTATTATTTTATTAAGGAGAAAAATAAAGTAAGAGTTTTTCTGACCCTAGTCAATGTCCTGGTTGATCTTTCCTTTTTTTTTTTTTCTTTTCTGCCATGCTGATTTTTTAACTTAATTTTGTGCACCAGTGGTGCTTTATGTGACATTTTTATTTTTTTAATAATTCTTAGTATTTTTTAAATTATATGCATGTGTGTACAATGAATTCCAAAGTAAACCAGCCTATCATAGTAAAATTTTATGCCTTTTATTTCAAGAATTGTCAATATAAATTTGTTTAAAGCATTTACGTACCTTCTATTCAATAAGACCAAGTAGACAACCTATTTCTAAGGCTTCTTCCCTACAGAATGAATCTCAACAACTTCGAGAAAAGCCTTAATTTGGAATAATTTATGACTTGAAGTATTGAGCATGTGCGCGTATGTATTCATCGAAGGAAGCATTCAAGGTTACATCAAATAATCTAATCTATAGGGATTCCAAAGCACTTCTACAAGTACTTCGATGAAATTATATGCAAACAGAACGCTATTTCAGTATGCAAATTTAATCGCTTTATTTTTCCATCGCTATACTTTGCGAAAATTTTCATTACGGAAACGTCGCTTGTTCGCTTTGGTATTTACCTAACAATAAGCTTAAAATCCTTGTTGAATTTCGCCCGCCATGCTAAGATTGTTTTTTCTTACTATCTCAATTTCTTGAAAGAGATTTTTCTACGCTTTTGCAAGCTTGTGGTGAGAATAATAATGAAAACTATAAACAAAAAATATTGTACACCTGTCATGAAAAGTACATTAGTACATTTTTGAAATGAAATAACGGATCTAATCCTTGTTACTTTCTCAAAAATATGAGTGATCAAAAGAGCTTTTAGCTTGTGTTGAGGTGTAGTAAATATAATTTTAGATTTTTTTTTTTTTAATTGTTTATTGACTTATATGTTTTTGAAATTTAGTAGTAACTGTAATCACTGTCAGTAATATAAAAAAGTATTATCCTTAATCTTTATAAGTAAGGCATTTTAAAGTCTCTCCCGCGATCTTTTGGTCAAAATACACTCAGGCACATTGAAAATAGCGACCCAAGAAGAAAGCATCGGATTGAAATGAAATTTAATACACATAATGATACAGATGAGAGGTTCACTTGATCTTAAAATCAAGACAATTGAACGAATACAGGGTGTGCAAGGACACACATACAGAGCAACTTCAATAGCGCGTTGGACCACCTCTAGCTAAAATTCATGCCGCCATACGGCCCGGCATTGAGTTGATTAGACGCCTGATGTTGTCCTGAGGCAGATGGGCCCACAAATTTGTAACAGCCAACTCCAAATCACGCACAGAGTGACACGACGGCATCTGACGTTTTACCTGATCCCACACATGCTCTAAAGGGGATAAGTCGGGGGAGCGGGCCGGCCATGGAAGAGTCTGAAAATGACGTAGGAAGTCTTGAGCAACTCTTGCTGTATGCGGACGAGCATTATCTTGCTGGAAAATTGCCCCTGGGAGACCATTTAGGAAAGGTCCTACATGGGGTCGAAGAATATTATCAACGTACCGTTGGCCGGTTAAGTTTCCACGCATCACAATTAGATTGGACCGGCTATCATAGGATATGGCCCCCCAGACCATTACACCAGCTGTGCGGGCAATGTGACGTAGAACAGTGTGGGAGGAATTGTACCGCTCAGCTGGGCGCCTCCACACCGGTATACGGTTATCATCAGTCCCTAAAACAAACCTAGACTCATTACTAAACACAACTTTTTGCCAATCTGTGATATTCCACAATTGATATAGCCTTATACCGGTGTGGAGGCGCCCAGCTGAGCGGTACAATTCCTCCCACGCTGTTCTACGTCACATTGCCCGCACAGCTGGTGTAATGGTCTGGGGGGCCATATCCTATGATAGCCGGTCCAATCTAATTGTGATGCGTGGAAACTTAACCGGCCAACGGTACGTTGATAACATTCTTCGACCCCATGTAGGACCTTTCCTAAATGGTCTCCTAGGGGCAATTTTCCAGCAAGATAATGCTCGTCCGCATACAGCAAGAGTTGCTCAAGACTTCCTACGTCATTTTCAGACTCTTCCATGGCCGGCCCGCTCCCCCGACTTATCCCCTTTAGAGTATGTGTGGGATCAGCTAAAACGTCAGATGCCATCGTGTCACTCTGTGAGTGATTTGGAGTTGGCTGTTACAAATTTGTGGGCCCGTCTGCCTCAGGACAACATCAGGCGTCTAATCAACTCAATGCCGGGCCGTATGGCGGCATGAATTGCAGCTAGAGGTGGTCCAACGCGCTATTGAAGTTGCTCTGTATGTGTGTCCTTGCACACCCTGTATTCGTTCAATTGTCTTGATTTTGAGATCAAGTGAACCTCTCATCTGTATCATTATGTGTATTAAATTTCATTTCAATCCGATGCTTTCTTCTTGGGTCGCTATTTTCAATGTGCCTGAGTGTATAAAGAAAAATTCACATTTGTTTATAAAAATTAAATTCCCACTGTCGAGCGCGAATGGTTCTCTCGAGTCAGCTAGTACAATTTTAAGTTTAGAGTTGTACATTTAAAATCCACCCACTTGAAACTTGACAACGAAGATCCGATTAAGCATTTAATAGTAACTTGTTTAATGAAACATTTAAGCACTTAAACAGTGACTGCGATTGCAGTCTGTAAAATTAAATTCCTTCGTCTGGGCTTGATCCTAAACACTTCCGCAACACGTACAAATCATAAGTTTTCAAGTACAAACAATGTCTTTAGAAAATTGACACATCATAATGATACATAATTGCTTTTTATATTTATTTTTATTCAATTAAAAATCACAGTTTAAAATTTTGAGCACAAATTGCAAACATATGAGTACGAATATCAGACCAGAGCAAATGGTAACATTCAAAAAGTTACAACCAATAAGCGTGAGAGAGATGGGGATCAAAGAGAGGGGGCAGGTGTTTTCTGGTTGATGCACAGATTATCTTCAAACTGATAGATACATTAATTTAATAAACCAGCAAGCTGCCGCAAACAATGATGTACTTCTGATTCGAACTCGGTTATTGGCTATTTTGGAATTATTGTTCTATAACAAGGACGAAGCTGTTGTCACAGGATGCCCTTACCTGGTTTTCGGTATATTGCTCATAGTTCTGCCTTTGCCCTGGCTTATGGACGATAACTTATTTCGCTTTACCTAAATCTTTGTCTTCATTTTTTGAGTTGAGCTGAACCATTTCTTGCCGACGCTAGCCGGTTTGGTTAATTAATTTTATCTACCAGTTTGAACTCATTTCTCACTCTTTCACTCTTATTTCTCACTTCAATGAGAGAATATTTACTTCCAGCTAGATTATTGATTATTACAAGGACTCATCTGTCCATAACAAAGATGAAACTGCTATCTCAGTATCATAACCGAGCTGTTGGTACATTGCTTACAGTGCAAACCAATTGAGCATTAATAGCTGCAACAAACCATGAAATTTTGCACACGTAAGACATTTCTAACTTTTTTTTTGCTTGCGGAAAAACAACATTTTACGTGGTTTATTTATTTATTTATTTTTTTTTTTTTTTGCAATTATGGCAGGCTTGCAAAAATCACAAAAATTGATTTCTTGCGAAAATACGAGTGCTTCTACTGCATTTCTTTAAATTTTATTTGATTTTTATTTAGTTACCATTCTCTACGTTATAGCTCGTATCTCTAAGTAACCATTCGTTCTCTCAACACTTGCTTTTTAATCGAAATTAAACAGTTTTCCCTCAATTACGATTGAATGGAATTATTTTTCATTGCCACGATAAATACTGTTCTTTATTTTCGTGCTGACTTTTAAGCTTTTCATAAAAACGTGTCTTTAAGAAGACTAATAGTGTATTTCCCCTTTCCAGCAGAATATAATTTTAGGTTCTATAATTAAAAAAAAATTCTTGTTATGCATCTGCTGATTATGAGGTAATTCAGCTTGCTAATTGAGTTTGTTAATCTATTTAGCTCGATCGCATGCAAAGATATTTACATTACCGAGAAAAACAACTTTTTATAGCATCTCTTAATTAAGCACGTATTAAGAGGAAAAAAATTACATAATTCTATTGAATAATTAAACTGTTTAAACACCTTGCATGTGAAAGAAAACGCTTGTTAATTGGCTTAATTTATGATCTTAATTGAAATAAATATTCATCATTAATCTCTCGAAATTAACACTTCATCAATCAAAAAAGTAAGACAGTTATTGAAGAGAAGTAATCGTCTATAAGAATGACTTCTTCACTTTCCTTCACATTCGATGTAAGAAAGATAAAAATAAAAAGCACTTAATATAGACATGATAATCTGTAAGCTCTTCTTTTGCTGCTGTCGTGCTAAAGTTTTATTATTAATTACTATGAAGTGGGGGTGCAATTACCTCAACAGGTTGGACTTTTTTACATTTATATGTATAAGTCCACTAAATACATACAGAAAGTGAACTCACACTTATGCTCCGGCCCAAGGGACCAACAGAAAAAGGCGCATAAGTAAGAGAGACGTATAAGTAAACAAGCGTATTTAAAGGACTAAAACACAACATAGGTTCTAATGAGAGAATGAATAAGAATGTTTCAATAGGGAAGGGACATATTATACTACGGTTTAACAATTACTGTAATGTAACTACAATAATAAAGAGAAAACAAAAATTGCTGCATTCCTAACTGCAAACTGTCCCCTTTAAAACAATGCATAATAGATAATTGTACCTCTCCGAGCTCTAGTTCATGCGGAAAAAATGCCTTCCGTGAGCAATAAAGGAGAAAGATTAAACAGAAAAGTGATGAAAAATGCTTATTTTTTAAAGAAAATAGATTATTTGTTTTACATTTTAGGGAAAATTCGGCGCATAAGTGAAATATTTATCTTTAGAGCGACGCATAAACGAATGATACTATCATTATTTTTCTATGGAATGTGTTGGGACCATTTAAAATCGTCGTGTAAGTGAAAAAGGCGCATAAATGAGGCGGCGTATAAGTGAGAGTTCCCTGTATATATATATAAAAACGCAATAATATCAATTCTCTCATCATTTTAAAACCATTGAATATCTTGTATGTATGAAGGGAATAACAACTATTTTGACTGTTTCATCGTCACATTTAAACAATTGAAATGAAGCAACCCGTACTGAGTGTACGGAGGCAGTTTAACATTTCGTTAGTTTACCCCAAAACTATTTAAGTCTAAATCTATTCAGTATGTTTCATATGTAAAAGTGGTTATAAATTTTCATCTTCGAACCATTGAATTTTTTTTTATGAATATCATGCATGTATGAAAGCAGTTAACTTCTGTCGTTCACCATTCGACCAGTGAAATCCCTCGAACCCCATTTAAACTAAATAAAGTAGTCAAGTATTTTTTATTTTGATACAATAAATGAAATCCATTTATTTCATTCCTGTCTTTTTTGTCTTACAGCATGAATCGTACGGCACTGAAGATCTTATTTTGTGGAAAATCTGGTGCCAGTATGCTTACACACATCTGATAAAGTAAGTTCAGTTTAGTTAAAAAATGAATTTGAATTCATTATAGTGTAGTTATTATTGGTAGATTAGCAACAAAATGATATTTTACTTTTTCATGCGCAAATGTTATTCCAATTAAACTACTTCACTCGAATAAAATTCGGACTTAAAACGGCTATTCAAGGCAAACTGAATTAATGTTGGTTTCAAAATTTAAATCTATAATTTTACCTATTCCTTTCTTTATTCTTATCGATTTTAATGTGACGATAAGGCGATGAAAACAATAATGGCTTGAAAATTCAGGAAATTCAACTGGAGGGAAGGGGAAAACAGCATAGCTAGAGCAATGTCGTCGCTCTGAGTGTGAGCTTGAGCACTGAGTTGTAAAATTTAAAAAAAAATTGTAATAATAAAAGAAGAAAGCAACCGTAAAATCCGAGCAATGTCTGCTTCCGGTCTGAAGCTAAGAGATTTGTTGTTTACATATTTTTTAATGAAGGTTTACAAGCTTTTCAATAACCCCTGTTTGCAGCTTAAGGTATAACAAAGGCATATTAAAGTCAATTGCTACTCTGTTAACTTCGAAAATGCTGCTATATTTAAAATAGTGGTATTTAGGTATAGTAAAGTGGACAACTACGAAGTCAGCATTCCCAACTTGAAAATGAACGAAATGACGAAAAATGGATTTAGAAAGTTGGAGAGCTCATCATCGATCTAGTGCTAAAAAATCTTGTGGACATTAATGCAAAGAATCGACAATTAAAGATCGTATTTGCTTTTTCCTGATTTCGTGGCACTGTAACGAGAGAAAACGATCTGAGGAAGAAAAACAATCTAGTTTTTTTCAATTTCCATCTTTTGACATTATAGTGTCGTGTTTTGCTAGAAAAAAAAATCATTTTTCTTTTGTTCAAGTTACGTGACGTCACAGTAGAAAATGACGGAAAAACAAAGCCGCGTTTAAACCGTTCCATTCTCTGCAATGCTCTTCAACTTTAAAAATTACTACCTTCTCTATCTCGTTCCGTTTTCGAAATAGGAATGCTAACTTCGCAGTTTTCCTCCAGGTGGTGCTTTATTTGTATTCAGTAGCACTTGCATCTTAACTGTACCTAGACACAGTGGCGTACATAGAGCCCCCGCGGCGTGGGGGGGGGCGCACGAGGTTTGAGAGAGAACAATCCAGGAAAATAGACTGAGTTACAAGGGATTTAAAAAAATGGTTTAATGAGAGGGGGTGGGGGGCATTTACAAATCTTGTCAGGGCGCAAGATTTGTAAGTGCGCCACCCGCCACTTAACGGTACGTGCATCTTAACTGTACCTAGACACAGTGGCGTACATAGCGCCCCTACAAGATTTGTAATTGCGTCCCCCACACCCTTACGGTACGTACATCTTAACTGTACCTACAGTACCTTACGGTGCATGCATCTTAACTGTACCTAGACGCAGTGACGTACATAGCGCTACCGCAGTTTGGGGGGGGGGGCGGAATTTTGAGGGAGCACAATCCAGGAAAATAGCAGTGTTACAAGGGATTTAAAAAAATGGTTTAATAAGAGGGTGAGGGGGGGGGCACTTAGAAATCTTGCGGGCACGCACCTAAGTGTGTACGCTACCGCCTGGACAGTAGACACCTCTTTCATGAGTAAAGCACAAATCGCGTTACGAAGTTGGTGACATAGGACATGTTTTGGCATACTGTATACTGCTGCGGAGAGTACGTAATATGAATATCGTTGGGCCTGATAACTTTACTTCAAATTACACTTTAATGAATCTTTAACGTGAATTAGCATAATCTGCACTGTAAAAAAACAATAATAAAAAACCTCACAATTGACTTTTTAAAACTATTTTTGGATTGGTTGCACAAAACTGTGAAAACATAATGAATCCAAGAAGTTTTTCGCTAATTTTTTTTTAAAAAACATCTCCTATGACAATCAACACAAATAGTGATCTTTACTTCTACTTGCCGCAGTGAAATATAGAGTTAATAAAAGCGGTAACAGCAAGAAAATGGTTATCATTTTAATCGGCACTTCCCCAGATGTGTCATGTTAATTTTGACGGTTTTGATGTGAACTGAGTCAGACTTATATCATACATTGAATAAAAAAAAAGACTTTTCATTACTTCTACAGCAGAAGAGTGTAGGGAGAAGTGAAATGATTAATTACTTTACTCATTCTGCTGCGTCAGTATTTTAGCCATAATATCAAACATGTAGTTGATCCCAGTAAAATAATTAATTGCCACTATAGATAAAGGGAAAGAACACTCATATATTAATTTTTAGTTTAATTAATCTGAAATATTTTTTACTGAAAATAAAATGAGATATCTTCTTTTTGAAATTTTAAATTTCAATTGAAATTTACTGAAGCTTAGTACAATATCTCTGCACTTAAAATATTAAGCATGTTTTGGTTTTAAATATTTTGTACACGCTGCATATGGTGCAAAGTGAATTGAACAAAGTGAAATAATTCATTTAATTCATTTACAAAATCAGTTAAGCCCTCATTTATTAAGAGCAAATATCTGAGAAACTGTCACGCCTAGCATTATGAGGTGATTTATGACCTCTCAGATTTTCTCCCAAAAATTACCAAATGTTTATTATCTTATTGAAAGACCAAATCCAGAATGTTTTGCTCTAAAGTTGAGTTTTTTAGTTTTTATGGACCCCTAAAGATGAAGGTGCGGCATCAAAAATTAAGCGGATTTTCAAGACATGGAAGTTGACGTGAGCCAAAACTCTTAGTAGGAACTGTGTAACTCCAATTTTCTTTTTGTATATGGAATATAGAAGGTTGAAAATTTACAAAATGAATGTTAAATTTGTGGTAAGTTGTTGCCGTAAGGTCGGTGAAGGCCCTCAAAACAAGGCATTTGTGACGTTTTTTAGCGTTTTTGAGGTCTAGAAACAGCTTGTACATTCAAACGACACTTCTTTTGCCATGCCAACTGAAATGTACAAGCTGTTTTTGGACCTCAAAAACGCTAAAAAACGTCAAAAATGCCTTGTTTTGAGGGCCTTCACTGACCTTACGGCAACAACTTACCACGAATTTAACATTCATTTTGTAAAGTTTCAACCTTCTATATTCCATATACAAAAAGAAAATTTTAGTTAAACAGTTCCTGGTAAGAGTTTTGGCTCACGGCAACTTCCATGTCTTGAAAATCCGCTTAATTTTTGATGCCGCATCTTCATCTTTAGGGGTCCATAAAAACTAAACAACTCAACTTTAGAGCAAAACATTCTGGATTTGGTCTTTCAATAAGATAATAAACATTTGGTAATTTTTGGGAGAAAATCTGAGAGGTCATGAATCACAGGCGTGACACTCTCTCAGATTCTTGCTCTTAATTACTTTATTCAGTAATTTATCAGTTCGTTGATTAATTCATTCATTTCTTTATTTTCTTATTTGCCCAACAATTATTCACGTCTTTATTTATTTATTGTTTAATTAAATTTTTAGTTTGCTTAATTTTTTGTTTTGTTTTGTTTTTTTTTTTCTCATTTATTCATTGATTTACTTACTTATTTATTTATTTAAAGAAAAAATATTTTCAGTAATCAAAGAGAAAATATTTTCTTGGAAAATATTTTTGTACGTTTTGAAATATTATTCTTTTCTTTACAAAGCCTTTATTTGATAATTTTGCATTTAGTTTATAACATTAAAACAAGGCGCTATAAGCGCAATTCTTTCGTCTACATAAACTGGATCATTAGTCAGTCAAAAAACGGAGGATTGATGATGTGTTTCAAACCGTTTTTGTTTACAAGTTTGTCAGTCCACAATGTAATCGGAATTTCTTTGTCTTTTTTCCATTCTTTGCCGCAGTAATGAGCCATAAACTAAAACATAGATTATTAATATTTTTTATGTTTTAAATCTTTTGTTCAGTATTTCAAGCCAAAATTTGGTCATTGATTATTTTACAAGCAACGAGCAGTTACAGTACATTTCTCGAATGCTTTCTTTGTAAAACAAAGTGTGTGGGTTTATGAAAGATTAAATGATGTGAAACAGCACAAGAGTAAAATCTTTCAGTGAGGAAAAGAAACATTTAAGCTTTCGAATAAATAGCAAAAAATATAGTAGTTTTTATGACAATCCGCTTCTTTGTTTCACTGTTATTTTGAATAAAAACTTTAAGCGGTTTTTCTCACTTTTGTAATTGGAAAAATAAAACAAATTGAGCAAAAACAATGTTTTCCATCGCAATTTCGTAATGCCTTTAACGAGCCTTAGATTATGCCTTTAAAGAACCTATAGCTTTTAAAGCCTTATTTGCCTTTACAGAGCAATCAAAATTTCCCGACTAAATAAAATTTAAAAAATAACCTTAAACCAAAAACGTATAAGTATAATAAATCCATGGCTATCACTCAGAAGAATACAATTACCTCTTTTCCGCAGTTGATAAAAATGACGTTTACCGATTGCAATATAAAATCTTTTTTTCGAATGCTAGTACCGTAAAATGGGGTGTATAGGAACAGCGGGGTCAATCGGAACAAAACTTCCCGACCGTACAAAGAAATTCTTCATAAATATACTATTGGGTATTTTTCGCCATTAATTTTTTTTCTAGAAAGGTAAGATCATAGGAAGTAGGAAAAAATTACTTTTGTCAATGTGGCAACGCTACTGGCTTCTAAGGAGGGCTGCACGTGGAATGCTAGAAAACATCACATTTTCATAGACTGCAAAACTTCATATGCAAGAACAAACCTTCTTATATTTTAAACCTAAGAGTGGTATGTTTCAATTATACATGTATCTGAACAACAGAATACCACAATAGAATTTACATTTTTTATAAATTGTGTCATAAAAATTAAGAATTCTGAAAAATGTCATAGGAAAAAAATTTGCGGGGTGAATCGGAACACTGTGTTCTGTTGTTCCAATTCAAACTTATTTGAAGGAAACTGTTTGAAAAATCAAAATTCTAACCTCAATTCTTCTAATCAAGACGAGGACAAGGATTTATTACTGTTTATCCCTTCTCGTGAGCAACTAGATCTTAGAATGACAGAAAGTTGCAGATTTCAAAAGATTTTTTCTCCAGGAGACTTCTTTTTACTTAAAATACGAGGGGGAAAGTCATATAGACTTTATATAGCAAAAGGCCAGCACACAGACAGTGATGAATAAGCGAAAAAATCTTTCAGGACAATCCCCGAAACCCAGAGATTTCCAGAAACTAAAGAAAAGGCAGAGTTTATCCCAGAAGATGCTATGAAAAAACTTAAGCCAAGTCACAATTGCTAGTTTTAAGGACAAGTACATATTTGTCGAAGACATGAGTGACTTCCATTCATGTTAAATCTTTGTATTTCAATTCAAAAGCATTTCTTAAAATTACTTTTCATTTTTCATAAGTTCAAAATTATTTTGAGTTTTGACAAATTATAAACGTTAACTGGTATTGAAATTATACTTTTATTTGACAGTAATTATCTGTTCTTAATCTCCCCCATCAATATTACTCATGTTTGTGAGACCTGTTACAGGTTAAATGGAAAAAAATAAAATTTTAACACGTGTTCCGATTGACCCCTATCAACGGGGTGATTCGGAACACCCATAATTTCCTATATATTTTAATAATAACTGTTCAAAATGTTTTGTCTTTGCTTGGAATATCAAAAGTAAAGCAAGACCGAAGTTTTTACCCAGAAAATCAAATTAAAAAAAAATCTTTTAACTGCTTTTTTTACAATCAAAGCTGAAAAGTGTTCCGATTCACCCCATTTTACGGTATTACTATACTAAATTACATTGGAAAACTATATCTTCATGGTAATTTTGAAATCACTAGCTTTGGCTTTGTTGAATAAAAGAAACTATTACTAAAAATTATTAAATCCAAAGATCCCAAATTTAAGTTTCAAGTGATATAGGGCAAGTTGGGGTAAATAGAAACAAAGTACAATGTTTCAACTTCTGGTTCTTCCCTTTCTTTTGGATGAATTGATGCATAACATTTTGTGCATTGTATCAAAGACTACAGAGTATGAAAAAGTTGTCCTGATGACTATTTATTAGTGAAAATAATTGTTTCCTTTTGACCCTAGAGACTAGGGGGTAGATCTAAACACCCCTCTTATTTCTCCATAAGCTTGATGTAGGCAGAAAATCACTTTAAACACAATGAATTTAGAATCTTAAGAAGTTAACATCAAACATACTCAGCATGTGGCCCGTTGATGGCATGCCACCGGCTGAATCCCCCAAACGTAATTTGAAATTATTTAAAAAGAAAAATCGTAAATAGATTAAATTATGCTCTAAATTTGCGTAAAATACACACAAAAGTGTACTTTTAGAACATAATTTAATCATCTAAAAAGTATAGGAGGATTGGAGAACTGCTTTGTTTTCGATTTACTCCAGTGTGCAGTATTTACTGAATGAGCAGAAACAATTAAATTGCTCATCAAAAATAGCTGAGATGGTAAAACTTATTAATAAATGTTTTATAAAGCTTTTACAAGACCAGTAAAGCTAGTTAGTGTATCAGTTACTTTGCTTTCGTAGACTTACTGGAGAGGAAAATGCAAGACCACTGAACATTTTTTTTCAGTGTCATCTTCAACTAGTAATGACGCCTATGAAATTACCTGAAAACAGGCAGAACTCTTAAAATTTCTCATGTGTTATCTAGTCTTCACTTATTAGCAGAGTAGTTTCAAAAATTCCAAGTGTGTGGTAACAGTCTTTCAATTTAATCCATTTTCTTTTTATCCCTGCTGCTAGTGCCAGCTGTTTTCTAAGTTTCGATGTATATATCAATATATTACCGAAATCTCCAATTAGTTCTTTAATGCATTCGTGTTTTTTTATGTAATTGAATTTTGCCTTTAATAGATGAAATCAAAAAAGGACGAATTAAAAGAAAAAGTAATGCTATTTCTAGGCTATACAAAAAGCATTTTAAATTCCTTCCAGCTCCGCACAGTTTTTCTTGTTCTTAAAAATTAAAATACTTATTAACTGGTATAAAATGTGCATGACGGCTCACATGAATTAGAATCGTTACTAACGAATTGGTGATGTGCATGTCTATTCACAATAGGACAATTGAATTTCAGTAAAAACACAATGATCCGTAATAATACCGTAAATACTCCTAATATCCGTTAATACTCCTAATATGTTAGACTGAAGGGACGAACCAACGCAAATGAAGTATAAATAAATACAACTACTATTTCAAAGCTACAATGGAGACACTTCTATCACGACTTTCATTTTTGCCTTAAAATTACTATATGCATGATTTTCATGATAATTTGTGCTTTAGTTATACGATGGTTTTTTACTTCAGTCATATTTTTAGCACATAGCTTATTTGATTACTTTTCATTTAAAGTTCCTTGTTAATTGCATGAACTATGTACAGAAAATTGACGCTACTTATATATAATGTATTACATTTTTGAAAATTGTTCAAAAATTTTTTTAAATATTTTTATTTTAGTTACGAACATATCTTATGAAATACGTCTGTTACTGAGAAAAAATATTTAAATATTGCTAATGGAATTCTTCAATACTTAATTGCATTTTACAGAAAGAGAGCTTATGTTCTTCTTGAATGCCATGAATTAAATAATGGGGACCCTGTGATTGAAGCTTTGCAAGGGACGTGTGTTCGATTACCAACTCGTTCCTTGGGTATTATATTCTCCTATTTGTGATATTAAATTCCTTGGGTTGTCTTCTATGTAAATAAAAGAAAAAAGGCTAAATTCTCGAGGTAATGGGGCACAATATACTGTCCAATCTTTTATCGTACGACCTTCCTCGAATTTACGCATGCTTGAGGTCTCTTCTGATTTTCCCAAAACAGGCGGGAAATGCAAAGTGACATTCAACCAGGAAGTAAAAACTAAAAGCACCGGCAAGTGCGTCTCCTAACCTACCACACTTTTTTCAAATGGAAGCGTTCCAGACTGCCAGGCGCACCTTTCGAGGTTGGACAGTGTTCCCATGTGTTTACTAAGGGTACAACAACAACAACAATGAAATAACTAACAAATTTGGAGTCTTTGTATATTATAATCTGCAAAATTGATAGCGCGTCCGTTTCCGTGGAATTGCATCATACAAAACATTTTCAAACACCCTACTGCGTGTAGAATTTTCCTCTGATTCCTTACTAATTTTGAATGATGTCGAAATGTTCGTGACGGCTTCCAACAAAGTTTCTACCGCTGAGCGTTTTGATAAAAAACAGTTCTATAAACCCTCAACCACTTGCAAGAAAAAGAAAATAGGTATATGTTATGAAATTGTTTTTTAAATTGCATTTGAGTGTCCATATTTTTCTGTCTCACGATTTCATGGTAGAAAATTTATCTTCAGAAAAGAAAAAGCTACTGTTTGACGTTATTAATCAATTTGTTCTGAAAATAAAAGAACACTTTTGTGGGTTACACGAAGCGGAAATGTCAAATCTTCTACCTTTAACAGAATTGCGACGAATGAGCATTTTTTTTTTCAGTTTACTAGAAAAATGATCAATGCATTTAAAACTAAAGTTCATTTAGTTTTGTCTTTGTTAACATCTTCATCCCTTAAGTGTAAAATTGACACAATTTTATTCAGAATAAAATACATAATTATTTTAAGGTCTTAGTGATACATTGGTGATCAAAACTATAAGGACAAAGGGAAAATCGCCAGATCTTGGCTACAGTTGCCTGGAACATGAAGCAAATTTTATGGCATCAAACTATTGATAAATGAAGAATATTTTAATCAGTTTTGATGTAAATATATGGGAAATTCATATACATAAAATGCATTTTGGATTTAGACAGCCCCACATGACTTGGACAAAATTATAAGGACAACTATATTTTGAGTTCTGAAAAGTAAAATTTACACATTTTTGCTCTACACAAGGCACTACTTAACGATATAAATGCTTAGTAAGCGATTGGTATCGTAGCATTTTATTTTTGCAGTTATGCCACTAAGCTAAACTTTCGGAGTTAGAGAAATGAATAGTGGTTGCGCTTACAACTTAAGGACTAACTGCACGTCAAATTGAAACGAAGGTGAATAGTTCGAAAACTGTTATTTATAATATCCTTAAAAATCCCGGCAAATATGGAGAACAGAGGCGAATAGTTAGGCCAGCTTCTGATCGTGTAAAAAGAATCATAATAAGGCCAGTTTGCTCCAAAAAAAAAAAAAAAAAACAGACATCGACAGTAATTAAACGGGAGTTAAACTTATGATGCAGTAGTCGAACTGTCCGACGTATTTTACAAAACGAAAAAAAGTTTGTTATTTTATATGAAGCCACGACAGCCTCTTATAAAAGTTCAAAAGAGATTGGGAGTGCAGTTCATCAAAAAAAAAAACAGCACTATGGGTGGGGTGGAGCTCTTGTCTTTTCTGACGAGGAAAGGTGTAAACTGGGTAGACAAGACGTTTTTCACTACTTCTGGCATGATCCCGGTAAAGAAAAAGAAATTTTTTCAAAGGTACATTTGGAGGTGGTTCGTCGACTGTATGGGGAGGTTTTGCATAAGATAGAACTACTCTAGCAGTTTTTTTGGAAGACAGACTGAATTCTTAAGAGCTATATTGATATACTGATATAATGGGAGATAATCTTGTACCAAATGGACCGCTTATTACGAGCGGAGACTAATTATTTCGGCAGGATGATGCTTTGCTGCATGTTTCTCAAACTTCAACATCTTGGTTTGAGGCTAGTTTTGTAAAACTACATGACTGGCTGGCCAAAAGTCACGGTATAAATCCTGTAGAAAATTTGTGTGGTATTCTAGGCCATGAAATTTACAAAAAACGCATCCAATATCAAAATAATCAGAAACTTATGACTTCTGTCGAAAAGCTTGGGAAAAAAATTACAGAAATATTCTGAAGGTACTGTCAAACTAAATGACAGCAAGATTGATAAAAGTGGTAGAAACGAAGGTGAAAATTATTAATTATTAGCAGGTGGGAGGCCGAAACATTAATTGTCCTTATAATTTTGTCCAAGTTTAAAAATGAAATTTTTTATTAATCATGAAAAAAATCATTCATATTTTTTATGCTCAAATGCTCCACAATGTTTTCAGCATAAAAAAGCATTTTACTTATAAATTTCATTCGATTTAGCTCGGAAATATTTTTTTTCTGCACAATTTTCAGTTGTCCTTATAATTTTGAATACCAGTGTGTTATAATCGTAAATTTGCAGACTTGAATTTCTGATAGTTTCCATTAGAGCTACGATGCATGAGAAGAAAACTTTACACTAATATTCGAGTTCCTATAATATGATACCATTGTAAATGCTTTTGTTTTAAATTGCCTCAGGTTCCAAGAGTATCCTCAAGTATGAAAATATGGCAAGCTGAAATAATGAAACGGCACAATCAAAGTTAAAGTTAAATTAAATTTTAAAAGATTAATACATCTTGTAATATACATAAAATGACTTTTGCGATTAAAAAAAAAAAAAATGCACGCTGTCGGGTATTTTTCGAAAAAGTAAAAGTACCGGCTCTCTAGTTTTATTGCAACTGATATTTAATTTCATCTGTTATGTTTTATGCTATGTTGAATATTACATTTGATTATTTTTTCTTTTGCTTTTTACATGTTTCAATGCAAAATGTCAACTTCTAAGTGTTAAAAAGATGTCAAAGTTATCCACAAGTCCTTCCCTTCCACTTTACTCCCAGATTATTTTTTTCCTATGCGAAATTGCTATGATCGTCAGCTTTTGAGTATTTTGCTCCTTTATTATGAGTTTTATTATTTAAAAAATGTGAATAAATAATCATGTTTTACTAAAACTCGTGAAATTTTCAAGATCTCTTAACCACTTAAAACTTCTTAGAAATATACAAAAGGTCAAACTTTCAAAGAAAAAAAATACAGCAAAACGAGTTAATTGAAAATCTAATGAATGTATAGCATCCGAATTTTTTGATCTAAAAAAAGAAAGGGCAAAAAAAGGGAGGGGTGTAAAAAGCTCTGTCCATAAGGCGGGTTCGAGCAAGTTATAATTACAGAGGCAACGTAGTCCTTAACATAGTTCTTTATTATTCTTTATTACATTTGTCACTCCCTTTTGATTATTTCTTTTGATATATTTCCAACACTCAATAAAACTGAAACATAATTAAAGAAAAATATGCTCAACTCATAAGATTTCTGTAATGAATCTCATTACAAATCTATCAAATCCCGAAATTTTATGAGTGTCCGCACTAATTTGCCAAAACACTGTCCTTGCAGAGTCTTTAAATATTTTGAAAGCCCGTTCAGAGCACCGTAAAGAGAAAAATTCTTAACCTCTCAAAGAGCCCTCAAAGAAAGTGAAACAAGTGACGTAAGCTGTCCAAGTCACGTTATCGGGCACCCCCTTTTACCGCCCCCCAGTGGTTCTAAACCCTCCAGGTCCAAGCGTTACTATAAATAGCTTCTCGGGAAGCACTGCTGGAATTTTCCCACACCCTTTACCTGAGGATCTGTTCTGACGCTCAGAATCGATTGCGGTATCTTAATATCTAGGAGCTTGTTGCTCATGAATGAGGATTATTTGATTAGGTATAGAGATTGCCTGACAGAAGAAATACAGTTTCTGAGCATGCGTGACGTTAATTTGATTACTATGTCCTTTTTGGTCTAAATTACTCGCTAATATTTAATGCTTAGTCAATCGATTGCTCGAGTCTTAAACAAGAATTTCTCTTAAGTTTTCCATTAAAAATTTAATTAAATTCTGAAAACTATTGCAAGCAAATTTAATCAGATATTTGGGTTTTTTTACTTGCAATATATTTTGCATTAAAAATAGTGTTTCACTGACAACGAAGTAGTTTTTCTTTAATTTGTGATTTTATAAAGTTTAATAAATATTGATAAGTAGTGTGAAAAAGAAAAGTTATGATTTTGTTTAATTTATGCTGTGAATAAATTTTAAACAGATTGCTTATTGTATTATTTTTTCTGAAATCTGTAGTAACCAAGCTTTTTTCGATATTTTCTGTTAGAGCTTTAATAACACTGTGCGGCAAAAAAAAAAAAACCTTGAAAATGCTTCTGGCATTTTGAAGGCTGATTCTTATGTAAAATGACCCCCTGAATATGACCCCCGTTTTCCTCCATCACATACCAATTTTTTTTTAAACGCCCCCTTTTTTTTTTTTTAATTTTTCCTTAGTTTCAGAACTATTATATTTTTTTGGAGGGGAAAGGAGCCTTATATTCACCCCTAAAATTTTTTGGAGGTCAAGAGAGACTCAAAGTTTAAAATCATGAGCACCGAGAAAAAATCGGGGAATTTGGGGGGGGGGACGTAGCCCCCCAAAATATTTGAAAAATCACCAAAAACGATCTTTTTATTCTAGTTTCTTTAAAAAGACCTTTAAAACATTTTTTTTTCGGTGCAGAACCAGAGTATAGGATCCGCTCCTATGTCTCCTGGGTCAGAAAAAATTTTCACGCTGTAAAAGTTAAAAACAAAATAAAATAATGCAATCATTTTACAATAATGCAACCATTTTACAAAGAAAAAAAAACAATGCTTAAAAAAACAGCGTATTTCCAGATTTAAAAAGTTTTTTTAGGGGAGGGGGTGAAGGGGGTGCAGGAAAACACATTTTTATCTAAGTCTCTCAGTTTGCTATACATGTTCATGATTTTCAACTTTGCACCTCTCTATCTGTCTATAAGAGTGTTAACGGTTAATGTCAAGCTCCTTTAATCTGAAAATCAAAATATTGGCTTGGAAACCGTTGAAAACTGAAAAACAAGTAGGGGGGAGGACTTTTTGTGAAAGTGATAATTTATAGTATTTGGAAAAAAAATGGGTCACTTTGCAGAAGAGTCAGCCGGAACAGTGTCTTCTTTCACGCGGACCTGCGATGCGACTGATATGCAACGAGCCACCCTTACAAGAAAAAAAATATATATATTTTTTTTTATTTTATAATATAATTTGTTTTCTACAAAGCGAAATAATTTCGAACACATTAATCAAAGAAAAAATCGAATACTCTGATTTTTCACAAAAAAAAAAATGTTTAAAACGTCTCTTAGAAAAACAGGAAAAGATTTTTCTTTTTTTTTTGGGGGGGGGGGGGGTATACCGCCTTAGTTTATATTTTTGGTACACATGTACATGATTTTGAGCTTTGAACCTCTGTTGCTTTTTAGAATTATGTTAACAGGTTACGTAATGTACTTTTCCCTCCGAATTAGTAAAATGACTCTGAATTGGAGGGGGGGGGGGGCTCTCTGGAAAGAGGGGGTGGAGGCGTTAAACTGAGGTCATATTTGGAAATAGGGGGTCATTTGACATAAGAATGCTGAAGACCTGCTTTAAAACTCGAGTGCAAAGTGCGATTTTTGGAGCATTATTTTATTTTTTTTTTTAAATTTACAGCGTGAAAATTTTTTCTGACCCAGGAGCCATAGGAACGGATCTTATACTCTGGTTCGGCACCGGAAAAAATGTTTTAAAGGTCTTTTTAAAGAAACTAGAATAAAAAGATCGTTTTTGGTGATTTTTCAAACATTTTGGGGGGCTACGCCCCCCCCCCCCCCAAGCTCCCCGATTTTTTCTCGGTGCTCATGATTTTAAACTTTGAGTCTCTCTTGACCTCCAAAAAAATTTAGGGGTGAATATAAAGCTCCTTTCCCCTCCAAAAAAAATATATTAGCTCTGAAACTAAGGAAAAATGAAAAAAAAGGGGGGCGTTTAAAAAAAATGGTACGTGATGGGGGAAAACGGGGGTCATATTCGGATTCAGGGGGTCATTTTACATAAGAATCAGCCTTCAAAATGCCAGAAGCATTTTCAAGGTTTTTTTTTTTTTTTGCCGCACAGTGTAATCAGCCTGTGCATTGGAACGCCTGCTTCGGTTGATTTTTGTATCAGCATAAAAATGCTTGATTCTTATCACTTTTTCATACTTAAAAAAAAATTTAGGTAACTACATTATTTTCAAGAGCAGAAAAAATTATTTCATAGTTTTTCACTTGCAATGATACCGTATATGGAGATGATCCATATTTCGTACACTGCATAATTTTACTCTCTGAGCTGTAACTCGTTAATGATGCCTACCGTTTCTGTTGCTGGTATTGGAGGTGTTTTACTATTTTTGCTAGCCACCATTAGTTAATTAAGGATTACTAAAAAGTGCATTATTTTTATTTATAAGATTTGTATGCCTTATCGATACTCTTAGACAGACTGAACGGGGGGAGGGATGATGGGTAAAATTATTAGATGGTCATTATCAGTTTTGAAATTGGAAGTAAAGATATTGGAAGTTTCTTGCGAAAAAGAAAATTAGAGAAAAAAAAATCGAAATCCAACTTTTTATACGGTCCCTCGCCCTCTACCTTTCAAGTAAAAGTCATCTAGGTTAGAATTGGACAAGCAGCATATGTATTTAAACACTCCCACTTTTTTTTTTTTTTAAATAACAAACTGTAATGCATGATGTAATTATCTTAAGCACTTTTCAATGGTTGACTTTTTTTTTCCATTCCATCCCTGATATTATCTATATAAATAAATTCGAAATACTCCTACTTGTATTACCCCGTTAACATACTGCAATTCCATAATTACTAAACTAACAAAGTGAACTGTGCTAAACTCTTTTCAAAAATAGAAACACTTTGCCCTTTCTGGAGAATTTACTTTATTTACTTTCTATTATTAATGCATACATGGTCTTCCTTTGTTATTTACCGGAATTAGATGAAATTCCATTTTAAAACATTGACATTCCTCTCACTTTTTGCAAGAAAGGATTATTCTTCACTTGGAGCCTTTTTTTTTTTTTTTTTGACCTTTTCTTTCTTTACTTTCTTTTTATCTTTCCGCTTAGGAATTTTCATTCTTTTTATGATAAAAAAACATTTACTTCTTTCCTCGTATTTCTTTCAGTTGTGTACTTAACCTTCTTTCACAGACATTGTCTCACACTGAATTTTCTTTCCAAATCTATTAGTACACTTCTTTAAACATTCAAGGGGAAAATGTTTCGGTTCAGTTTCTGCAGGGTTAAAAACTAACGAGCATTTTTAATTTCTTATTTTAAGCATTTTCTTATATATTTCTTAAACGTTTATGATGATAAAACATGGATCCATTGCATTGCTTCATAGTTCCATTATATGGACCATCATCGTCATTTCAATTTCAATACATTGAATCGTACAGTATAACCTCGTTTATCCGGTCACCGTTAATTCGGATCAAATTCGTTAGCTAAAAAAATATTAACTTAAATAATAACTGTAATTATGATAGAAAAGAACGGAACTATAAATGAGCCAAATATTCAGATTTAATTTTGATTAAATGCTCAACTCCTGCAGTAAAATAAATTACACTGTAAAAAATTAATTTTGTTTTTACAGTATAAATACAGCTAATTTTATAATAATAAACTATAAAAATGACTAGTTTTACAGTAATACGCTGTTAATTTTCTACTTTTACACTACTAAACTGTAAAATTTCTAACTTTACAGTAAGAAACTAAAATTGCTAGTTTTACAGTTTATTACTGTGCATTTTACAGTTTTAAATTGGAACCTCGGCTGTCAATATTATACTGTAAAAACAACAGTTGCAAACATGAAGATGTTCTTGGACCGTTAGATAGACACCACTGCAGCTAAACAATAAATGGTGAAGTTTGCAATGAACAATCCAATGCAATTTAGCTACAAGCTATTGTTTTTTGGTGTAATAAAAGCCAAGGCTGCCTATTTAAGAATGTTTATCGCTTATTACCAATATAACTCAAATTATTCGGATTTTCGTTTTGTCGGGATTGACTTTGTTCTCAGTTAGTTCAGATAAACGAGGTTATACTGCGATTACATCGTCTTCATAGAATGTAAAAGTAAGTCCATATCTTTAAAGATATTAATACACCGAATGATTCAGTCTTTTTAATAAGAACAAAGAGTTATACTTTGTAGACATTACATTAATATATGCACAAAGGAACCAAAACCTTGCTCTTGCTTAGAATATTTATGTTTAATAACAATTAAAGTACTTAGCGGAATAACTTATTATATGACAAATAAATGTGTAGCAGAAAAGTGGCTGAAATATTTTGAATTTTCTCTCTTTCTGTTTCCTTTGATTTTCGCATCCAGAGCTCTTTTAGTACAGTGTTGGAGAAAAGTAGCTCTAAAAAACAAGCTCTATTTTAACTTCGTTTTCTTTTTTTTAGCTTCAAGCATATAGTGCTCTTTTAGTACAATGTCTCAGATAAATGGCTGTACGGTTTTGTGTGTTGTTGATCTTTTTATTTTTTTCGATTCATGCATCCATATTTCGTATAGTACAGTGTCCAAGAAGAGCGGCAATCAAGTTTTACTTATTTTTCCTTGATTCAAGTATCCAGACTTCTATCAGAACAATCTCTAAGAAGAGTGGCTGTTAAGTTTTGAGTTTTTTGTTTGTTGTTATTGTTGGTTAAATCATCCAGAATGATTTTAGTATAGTGCTGAAGTAGTGATGGAAATAAGTTGGTATTGTAAATATGAACTTTTAATTTTGTCCCAGTGGCGTCTACATACTTAAATTCTTTTAATTTGGTGAATTATACCTCATCATTGATATTAGCTTTATTTGAAAATATTTTTAGGGGGGAGAAGGAATATGCTTAAATGCGATGATGACAAGCTTATTTGGCAACAAATCTCATCTATTACTATAAAAATAGCAGGCCCGTCATTTAGGGGGGTCGGGCCCCCCTGACTTTCGGAAATCAATGTATTTGCATATAAGTGGACGTGGTTTTTGCTATTTTTGCTAAATTTTACATTGTGTATACACCCTTTGCCCCCCCCCCCTCCCCGGAAAAAAATGCGAAATGAAGGGCCTGAAAGATAGTACTTATGTTCATCAATTAAACTCTTCAATTATGATTCTATATAATTTTTAACGCAATTTTTTCATTATTATAACTCTTATTGACGGAAAATGGAAAAGTAATTATATTTTAATGGCCGGTGCTGAAGGTGTGGAAGTTGTACCCTCAATTTTCCTGAGCTAATCACTTATACATCGATTTCACGTTTCGCATAAATTTCCATCACTAACTCAAATTCATGCAAATTGAACAAGCTAAACTAATGTCTTTTTAAGCAATTGCTTTGAGAGATTGTCGTTGAGATGAGCTAATCTCTTGCTGGTGAAGTGCATAGAAAATGATGCCCAGCGAACACTTCATAATTGACGATCTGGATTGATTAAAACGTGCAATATAGCCATAGTTTAGTGCGAGAGCCGATATTGATTGAAATTAATATTTAAATTTTCGTGAACAGATTCTGTGTGTTAAAAATATACGCACGTGGCTTTACATACAGAGTTTTCGAATGCTTGTAATCATGATTTTATTTTAATGGTTTCCTTTATTTTATTTTATTATTTTTTTTTTTTGTGCGATGACGGCAAACAGAAAATTGCATTATGTAAATGATTTTAAGTGTCGGTGTTATTGCATTGATACTTATTTTTTGATATTATAATTAATTGCTATAGATATTTTTTAATTTTTCTGTAGCTCTTTACCTGTGTCTAAATTGAAACTAAACTGGACTATGGCAGTAGAAACCATCGATATTTTATTAGTTTCCAAAATAATTAAATGCATCTCTAAATGAGTAGTTTTTTCGAATCAGGCTCGCTGAAACGTTTATACATACAGGTGATGTGTTTAATGTTTTCTAAGCAGTTCTTCAGGACTTTTAAGTCATCGTAGATACTTCAAATAAATTTCACCTTACTTAGTTTTCACTTTTCATAAAATGCTGTAAGACGTGAAAATATGCGAAAACATTTTTTAAGAAATCATGTCAAAGTGTTGCTTAAAATCGGGAGAAAAAAGGATTAAATTTTACAAAAATAGTTCCAATTTCATTTCACTGTTCTGATGTATTAAACATAACAGTGAAAATCATACTAGGAGTCTTGGCAGAATCAGCTACCATTTCTTAAAGATAATGAATTTCAAGAAAGGGTAGCTCAAAATTCTTCTACTTCTCCCTTACTGTAAATTTCATTTAATCCAGTCTAAGGGATATTTATTCTTCAAAGCTTTCTACGAAACTACAACTGTTGCTGCATCCCTTACTCTTCTAATGAATCTGTTGCAGATCTTCGCTTACCCAGCGAGGAATTTAATATATTTCGCGTGGTACTCTTTAGTGTAACTTTTCATTTTCCTAATGTCACATTATGTATAATATGCATTATTTATAACGAACCGGGAAAAAGCTTCTGCTCGTGTATTCTGTCTAAAATTATCTCTAATTCCTCCGAGAAAGCTATTTTGTACCCGGATCGTAAATATTATCTGACCATCTGCATGTAACATTTATGATACGTATCGTAATAAGAAGATATGAAAGAAAATGTAATCATCTGAGGATATTGATGGTTTGATGCAATTTATAAGTAAGACCCTGAGATTATGGACTTTTTACAAATAGGTATTTTTAAAGCTTTAGCTTATTTTATGTGAAAAATTAGAGTGACAGTGCATGTAATCTTCACTTCATGAAAAATAATACAATTTTTACAATGCAGTAATACTATTATCACTACTTTTTGTTCATAGTTGTAATGAAAAGTGAACCACCACGTTCAAAGATAAATATAACAAAATAGTTATTATTGAGTGTTAAGTGCATCGAAACTTGACTAGAGATACAGCCGAGTCCGCTTAAAGGAGTAAACGTTTTGCCACGAAAAATATTCTAATAAGCGGGTTATTCCATTATCCGGGATCAAAATAATATATTACAACGGTTTGGTACATTGAAAATGTTTTACATTTAGCGAGATATTCCTGTAACCATATTCTAATAAGCGAGCTTGACTATATGCGCGATAAACCATTGTATCCAGATTAAGTATACTGTTTGTACGTTTTATACTCAATTTAATACATTTTTATAATTAGGCACTGGACCTTACTTCTATCAAAGGAAGTTCATGAGCTCTACAGTCGTCAAAACATATTTTCGTGTGGAAATAGCTTTGATTTCGTTAAAAAAAAAGTAAAAATTTAAGGGAAGTGGAAAAGAAGTGAAAGAGCTGAGCCCCCGTAAACTTCCAAGCAAATTATGCCCAGCTTAAGCTTGCCAGAAGTCCCGCTTTGACCGAGACAATATCGGTTCTCCGACAAATCCCGGCATCCCGACCGGTTTACTTTATATCCCGTTAACAGATAAAGTTGCTTATATGGGACAAAAATTTGACAAATAATTAACTGTAACGGATCATTTAGGATAATTATTTTAGCATTTGTGTCCTTGATGTGTAAAATTAATTACTGATTAACTCGAAGATATTTTACAACAAGAATAAATCCAAAAGAGACTTTCTAAAAAACGTCCTAGCCGAAAAAAAGTACATGCGAGTATTGTTCGATCTTTTGTTCTTCATTCAAACTATTTCTTCTTGCTTAGTTAACTTATAAATATTAACCTGCAGGAAATAAAATGTTTAAAATTATGTAAAATGTATAATATTTTATTCATCCTAGCTTAGGCCCGTAATCAGTAGCCTTTTATAGCCCAATATATATAATTTTAACTTTTTCAATACTAGGAAGATAATACTTTCAAAATCATGAGCAGTTTTAGTAAGGCATTAGAATCAGGGCGTTTTAACACAAAACATGGGAAAAAATTCAGAACAACTTTTTTTATTATTGTTCTTCCTTTTAGTTTTGGGTGTAAAATCAGACTACCAACCTCACCCATGCAAGTCTCATATCCAAAAATGCTTACGGTGAAAAAATATACACATTTGGAAAATTTCTGGAAGCAGCACATCTCGCGTATGAGACGTATATCGCAGATCTTCAATGAGGAATCTTCTCATATGAGTTATATTTATTCAAGTTGCTTTCACAGATATAATTAAGATTAATAATTAAACTAAGTATATAATATAGCTTTGGTTAATATTTTTCCTTTTGGACGTACTCCGATCGCATTGTTTATCACTTTTTGATAATTTAGAATCCATGACTTTTTTTAATGGTTTTTAAGGGTTAATGTATGAAAATATAATGTGTATAATGATTGAAAATATAACATACAATAAAGTACTTTTATCGAGTAACAATAATACTTTTTCCCTAATCAATATTATGTCCATTAAATTATCGAAAGGAGGAAAACGTACCAGAAGCTGTCTCTAGAAAACAGTGGGTGATGAGATAAAACGGGGTCACATTTGGATTCAGCAGGTCATTTTGCATAAGAATCGGCAAGAATTGTCCTAGAAGCATTTTTCATGCTACAAAATGGAATTAGACAAGAATAGAAAATAGTTTTAGAAAGCAAGAAAGAGAAAATGTTCAACTTTTTTTTAAAGACAAGGTGAAGAAATTCAGTAAAAGGGAATGCTTTTAGAAAGATTACTCTTTTAAGGATCATCAATAACAATGACCTTGAAATAAAAAAAAGTTTAGAAATTAAAACTTGATTGATCGAATTGATTTCACGCGAGTTATTTTTCTCAATAATAATAAGGACGATTCAATATCGCAATTTATATTTGTTAACCTTATCCCGCTTTTTGTTTGACACAGTAGAAAGGAGAAAAAACGCACAATTGAGAGATAATCACAATCAATCATCCGATAAAACTTTCAAAAACTTTTGCTTTCAAAATTAAAATAAAAGTAAGTTGAGACTTTTCCTTTTTCAAAGTATTTCTTCCTGAATTAATCTGCATTCAAGAACAAATTTATTCGTAAACAAGAGAAAAAGGGAAAGAACTTCTAGAAAAATGGAAAAGATTCAACCACATAGCAAAACATGTCTTTCTTCTCAAACCAGTATGCATTCCGGCTAGTGTTTTAATGTAATTACGAAACATGATATTATACAAATTCCTCTCACAGATTTATTCTCTGAGGTGTTTTCGAAGCCCTGTTCCATTACAGTTCTTAATGCTTTCGGCGCCAACAAACTCATTTCTTATCGAATATTATTTCCAAGTTCCTAGAACTGCAGGGTTTTTAACGGGCAACATCTTTCAAAGAAGAACCTATTTGGGAAAAGATACAGCTCTGTCTGAAATATTAAAAGCGTTTTTGGGGAGTAGGTTTTCAAGCACATGAAATCTAAGGGAACTCGTGTGTTCAATGATAGCAAATTTTGTATTACTTTTTCTAAGTGGTGTAGCTTGCAGAGCATAAAAAATATCACAGAAAAAAATGTTTTGTATCAAGTTTAACATAGGTTTTTTTTACTCCAAAATACTCTTCAACGTGTACAGCTTACTTTTACAGCTTTACTTTTTTTCATGGAATTAAAATGTAAAAGAACCTCTTTTACCTTTTTACCCATTTTTAGAAATATGTTACAACAACAGTTTTAGAATGGTACTTATCACTTGTAGTGTTTTTGATTTTTGCGTAATAATCAGAACCAAGCCTACAAACTTTTTCATCAACATTTTTTAATTTATGAAGAATAATAATATTAAGTACTTTATTTAAACCGTTAAAAATAGAATACAGAGGTATATGTTGGAGTAGTAGTGAATAGTTTTCTCTTTGTTATCTAATATTACATCTTGAAATTCAAGACTTCAATCCATTGTTTTTATTTAATACCAAATCAGTGTAATTTAGAATTGAGCTTTGCATTATATACATAGTAGAGAATTTCTAATGACAAATTATTTCTTAAAGACCCACGTTTTTGCAGACTTTTGTAAAAAAAAGTTTCAACCCTTATCGAATCAAAACATCAGTAATTCAATTCCCCCCTTTTCATTAATACTTTTAGTTCAATGAAATACTTTAACTAACTAGTATTTCACCCTAGTAATTCTTTCTTAGTTATTACTAGGGTGTTAACTAGTTAACTAATAATTCCCCCCATTTCATTAATACTTTTAGTTCAATGAAATACTTTAAAATCCTCCGTTTTTTTTTTTTTTTTTTTGAAACCTTTGATCTGAAAAAGAAGATTCAAAAAAGCAAACGAAATTAATCGCCGCATTTGATTTTTATAAAAACACAATAAGTAGAGTGCTTATTTTAACTAACTATGAAAGACGTGGGTGAAAACACTCGAAGTTTATGCGAGTTCTCTAGTTAAATTGAAGGTTTTCAATCTTTTGAAATAGTAGAATATATTCTATAACCCATAGGTTGCCCCAAATCAATCGTTGGGACCTTCGCGGCTCTGTGGGAGAGGCTTCAATTCATATGCTTTGGTTCGATTTCCACAGGTGCCCTTTGTGCTATTTCCTCCCTTTGTGCTGTAAATTTTATTTATTTTGACTTAGCTGCAAATAAAAAAAAAAATTCAACCTCTTTGAGACAAGAAAGACAGAATACAATTGCTCGAGGTAATGGTATTCTGTCTTTCCGTGGCATTTATCAACCTTTAGTCAACGACTGTACAAGTGTTGTACCGATTAAAAGTGTTCTCTTCCACCTTGCCCCACTTCTTAACTTTATTCCTTTAGTTTAACCATACGCACTCCCATGTGAGTCATACGGACCCACCCAATGAATAAAGCTAAGACGAGGGGCAAGGTAGAGAAAAGAGGACACTTTTCATCGGGACAACAGTTGTAATAGACTAGACACATCAGCCACAACAAGCAGTTGGTGAAATAACCCCACACTTGGAATTTTACAAAGTATCGCAAAGCGCATATTTGCTATAGTACACTGCGATGCAAAAGTTTAGACAAATGGCAAATATGTGAATAAAAAGAAAACTATTCAACGAAATGCTTTCAAATTTCTACTGCAGATACACAATATGGTCCCAAATACGTGTCTGGAGTTCTTAAAACTATAACTGGAATAAAATTTTGGATATTACAAAAGACATTTTTTTACATTGTTGCAAAAGTTTAGACAATAGTCAGATTTTATGCAAATATCCCTTGAAATGTGATTGGTGGAGGAAATGCGGGACTTTATTATTCATTTATAAAGTGCAGAGACTGCTGAATAAAAAATCAAAATCTCAGAAGCTCTTTAGTTCTCGTGTAAAGAAGATGAGAAAGTTTGGAAGCCGAAATTTGAAAGCGAACCTACTTTATTAATTTTTTATCTTTTAAGTCGGCTCTAGTATGGTAGTACATTGTTTTTTACTTTGTGGAAAGCAAATTTAGACATGCGTATCGATCAAAAAGTCCAAAGAAAATTAGATTTCTTAAGGATGAAGGAATTGAAAAAACGGTTCAGACTGACGATTCGCCCCTTAATCCTACAAAACTTCGACTTGGGTCAAAAACAGCACGTGACAGCATAAGTAGATAAACAACTGAGTTGGAATGCATAAAAAAACAAAGAATTGTGCCTGAGCCTGTTCGGACAGAGTGTCCCAAATAAGCCAGATTTTATTGGTAAAAGCAGCACAGCATATGATCATTGGATATTTCTCAAGTCCCGCGAAAAGAATTATAATCCATCTAGGCTATCCCAATTTTAATAACTTTTATCAAAGAAAGTACCATTCATTTTTTAGTCACGATGATACATATGCTGAATTTTAACATTAAAATCTGGCTTATTTGGGACACTCTGTCCGAAAAGGCTCAGGCACAATTCTTTGTTTTTTTTATGCATTCCAATTCAGTTGTTCATCTACTTATGCTGTCACGTGCTGTTTTTGACCCAAGTTGAAGTTTTGTAGGATTAAGGGGTGAATCGTCAGTCTGAACCGTTTTTTCAATTCCTTCATCCTTAAGAAATCTAATTTTCCCTGGACTTTTTGATCGATACGCATGTCTGAATTTGCTTTCCACAAAGTAAAAAACAATGTACTACCATACTAGAGCCGATTTAAAAGATAAGAAATTAATAAAGTAGGTTCGTTTTCAAATTTCGGCTTCCAAACTTTCTCATCTTCTTTACATGAGAACTAAAGAGCTTCTGAGATTTTGATTTTTTATTCAGCAATCTCTGCACTTTATAAATGAATAATACAGTCTCGCATGTCGTCCACCAATCACATTTCAAGGGATATTTGCATAAAATCTGACTATTGTCTAAACTTTTGCAACAATGTAAAAAAATGTCTTTTATAATATCCGAAATTTTATTCCAGTTATAATTTTAAGAACTCCAGACACGTACTTGGGACCATATTGTGTACCTGCAGTACAAATTTGAAAGCATTTCGTTGAATAGTTTTCTTTTTATTCACACGTTTGCATTTTGTCTAAACTTTTGCATCGCAGTGTATCATGCTATTCTTCTTTAAAGTATAGAATAGAGTGACTTCTCTCTACCTTAACTCACCTGTTAGATTTACGCCTTAGGTTAGAGTAGAGTGAACGAGTGAACAACTCAAAATAAAGGAAAATGGGGGGTTAATTTTTTTTTTTTAAGAAAAATTGGCCGTTTTTTAAAAATTTCATATCTTCTCTTACTCCAAAAAAGGGAAAAAAACTGACGCTAAATCGTAAAAGTTCAATTTTTAAAATGCAATTACATGTATCAATTGCTGTTGCCGTTTCATAGTTATGAACCACTAAGAAAAAATGGGGTATATTTACCTCGAAAATGTGGACTTCTTTATTAACGTATCAAAAAAAGCTCAAGATTTACTGCACAAAAGAGGGAAATAATAAGCAAGGCTCCAGTGGGAATCGAACCTACCACCTCCGGCATTCATAGTGAACGTTCTTCTTCAGAGCCACAAGAAGCCCCAGAAATGTATATCAGTGAAAAGGTCAACTGTCACATGCTAAACGCTACACTTTCAATTAGTTTATCTTTTGTGAAAGTAAAACTGAATCGGTAGGTTCAAGAAGGGAATAAGGACCAAGGTAAATAAATCTAACAGCTGCTATCATATATATTAAAAACCTAGAGAGATGCAAATCACCTTCACGATACTACAATACACTTAATCGAATTCTCAAATTCCTATAAAAATTTGGAAGATATTGAATGAAGTCTCCGATACTTATACATTGTTTTCTATGTTTCAAAAATTCGACTTATTACCTTAAAAGGACTTATTTTCTTTTCAAAACAGTCGATTCAATTGCTCGTAAGTGTTCATTCACTGATTGGTTTACCCTATTTTGAGAACATTTTTTTAACAGGTAAAGTGCATGCTTGCATGCTTGCTTTACAACACTCGTTTCCTAATTATATACTAAATGGCGTCCTCTAAGCTTTAACCAGTATAGGGATGCACCGATTAATCGGCAGTACCGAATAATCGGCCATAATCGGCCACTTTGCCGATTATTAATAATCGGCAAAATCGGGCCGATTAATCGGCGGAAAAAATATTTTTAAAATATTGTGTTTTGAAGTAAACCTTTACTAAGAAATTATGATGAATAATTTTATTAACAATAATAATAATCCTCACCGTTGATGTAAAGTTTTTAATACATCAATTCTCCTCCTATTTTGAATAAAAATACACATAGTTAATGTAGCAACAGCAACATTTTTCATGCGTCGATACTTTTCTCCTTGCTTTTAGATAATCTTCAATTTTCACAAAGAATAAAAGTCTTGAATTACATGGCTACTAATAATTGAAAAATTGAAACTGAAAGAACTTCAAAATTGGATTGCTCACCACACAAACTCCCCTCCTTTTTTTTTTTTTAAATGTTCATGTCTAGTCTACATAATTAGCAATGTATTAATGCAATATTATTGACAAGAATATAAAAATTAGTTCAGAGAAATGTGATAAAATTTTTAAATTATTTTGGGAAAATTAGGAATATGGAAGAAAAAATTAGGAACTATATCAAAAGTTAGAATTGTAAAAAAAAACGAAGAAAGAACTGTAATGGTGAAATTGGTAGTACTGAAAACAACCATTTTAATCATTAATCGGCTTGACCGATTAATCGGCCGATTATTAACTGCCGATTAATCGGTAATCGGTAATCGGCCAATTTGCTTATCGGTGCATCCCTAACCAGTAATTTAAGAAAAACAAAACTGATATTTACTTACATAATATTCGATTAAAAATCTCCAAGACAGTCAAGCTATTGTCTGCAAAATTATGCATAGTATTAAATAGTCTAACCATTAAACAACGTAGCTAGAATAGTTTAATAATGTGAGGATTATAATAAATTTATTATTTATTCCACTTGTATTAAGTATTCTTAAAAGTTTGATGGTGACGCCATATGTATTTAAATTAAGTGAGACTAGCAAACTATTATCTGTGAACGGAGAGAGAGAGAATATTAATTCTGCCGTGCACAGAAAACGTAACTGCACTTTTTAACAAAATTGAGCTATGGTCACCAGGTGGTTCTTTGTAACGAATTTTATCTAAATAAAATGTTTTATGGTTAGTTGAAAACGGGAAAGATTGTTTTTTAAAAAGCTGAAAAAGTACCGCCTGAATCAAATATATGGAGGAACAAAACTTAAAATAGCAGTACGAGTATCTCTCGTTTGAAATTGTCTGCAGATACCACTTTTGCGCTTAGCACGGCAAAATTATAAAACTAGCTTATTAAGAAACTAATCTGCTAGTTTCATTCATAGCAGTTTACTGTCTGTTTGCGTATTGTGCACCTGGGAGCCACGGACGCTTCCATCTGAAAAAGGGGAGATAGGTTTAGGATGCGCACTACCCGATGCCTTTCGCTCTTGTTCGCTTACTACTTCCTCGTTGCTTTTCCCCCCTATTTCGAGAAAGTCCGAAGAGACTTCGCGCGTGCGCAGATACGGCGGAGGTCGCACGAAAAAATTTTAGACAGTAAGCTTTGTTACATTCAAGTAATATTGTACAAATACATCTTTGACGAGATTTTTTTAAACACCAGGGGCAAAATATAGCACTGAAGGTTTAACTCGTGACTTCGTGACTAACGAGTTTATAATGGGTTTTAGTACGACAATGGCAAAAATGCTCAAAATGAAATACAGAGTTAAGATAATAAAAGTTTGAAGCGAAAAAAATATAGTCAAAAATATGAAATGTAACTTTTATACAGATCCTTAGGTACCTTAACTTATATTTAGGGAAATAAGAGCATAAAAAACAATTCGAAGCATAAAAATAAGTGCGACCAATATTCACCCAGATATGAAACTTAGCGTTTTATGGCTTACACCACTTTACACTCGCTGTCTGTAACAGAGGGGGGGGGGGGTATATAGCTGCTGACGGCTTCAGTAGAATGTCCGACTGTCATTCTACTGAAAGGCGATATGGTCCGATTTCATTTTCTGCACGCACCCGTTAAACTTTGAACTCGAATATCTCTTCGAGTTTTAATCGCAAATCTTTCAATTGGAAGTATGCATCTAAGACGAACGGTTACGGAAATAAAGCGCATGACAATTAAAATGGAACATCCTGTATGTGTGTGTACCTTTATGTGTCTTTGTATTGAAATTAATTTTTCATGTTAATTGGTTTTAAGCAATTTACTCAATTTTCTATTTACACATTTATTTATTTTTATAGTTAGTTGTTACTAAGGTAGTTAAAATAAGCTGTGGTAAAACAATCTTTTTCTTTCTCTTCTATTTTTTGCCTAAAAAAAATCCTTTCTTAAATGCTCATTGATTAAAACAGTAGAACAGGAACATTTTTATTTTGCCGTTTTACGATCATTTGTTTTAATAAAATCTATTTTTGCTGAAGAAATTCTTCAGTAATGAGTATGACTAATGTTGTTCTGATATTTTTTTGAATCTTTGGCCAAGTTAAATGATAGTTTACAAAATCAATCATAATATGCTAATGAACGAATCACAAAAGCAAATTTTGCTTTTTGCTGTGATCTAGCATTGAGACAACTACTTCCAATTTCAAAAGGATAATTTGAATTTACGTTGCAATTTATCGTTATGATAATGGAAGAAATTTTGAAGAATTACTCCTGTCATTCTCGCACATCATCATACGCACATTTTAAAAAAAGATCAAAGAATCTTACTTTTACCTATCAAAGAAACTGCGCTTTGAAAGAAGCTCCATTGACAAAAGAATTTGCGAGAACTGAGTTGATTACTTCGGATTTTGTTCAGATGCATTATAGGAAACTACCAAATGTAATTAGCATCTATAATAACCAATTTATTTTAAGGTTGATATTCATTACTGAAATAATCACGTAAGTTTTTATAAGAGTAAAAGTTATTGTTGTAGGAGACATAAGGAGAAATGTGAAAAATGCCTCAAACGTTGGTTATTGTATTACTATATGCTATTATTATCAGCATTGTAGTGCAAGAAATTTATTTTTAATCTAAAGAAACTTTCTTTATATATATTTTATGTTGCAAAGCAAAATTTGTAGAAACTAAAATCTATATTTCAGAAGGTATTTTTTAAAAGAGTATTAGAGATTTTGGGAAACCTTTCAGCCATAATATGTTTTTTGCTTTTATAATTCATTAAAAAATTTCCTTTTCATGATGTTTTATCTGAGCTGAAAATGTATAGTTTCCTTTTATTTATTATGTGTTTCTTTTAACTACCAGAACTGTAACACTGTATTAATCTTTAGAGATCTTAAAAAAAGCGTCTAAAAATTTCTTAGACTTTTATTATTTTTAATTATACCAATGTATATTTCATGTGCACTCCACTGTTTACTGGGCAATTTCTCCGTGCTAGGGAAATCTTGTGCATTGTTAGTACAAATTTAGTCTCTTCCTGCTGAACTTCATAACAATTTTGCCTACTCTTTTTGTTATTTTTTAATTCACATGACAGTATTACATTTCAAGTTTTAAATATTCTTGTCATTTTTTTTAATCGTTGTAACAATCACTGCATCAATTTTTCACTTATTTTTCAGAAAATTTTAATTACCAATTTTTGATCACGTCTGTTATTTTACAGGTTTTTTACGTATTTGATACGATTTTCATTGTTTCAAACTTGTAGATGGGCTATCCAGGCTGATTTAAATATATGTTATAACTATTGACGAAAAGTTCGCCTTAAAAATATTATAGGTAAATCTGTTAGTTGTGCTGTTTTAAACTTTCTGTTAATTTGTCTTACGAAGGATTGATGCATTATTTATCTTCCGAATTTTATTTATCATTGATACAAGAGTTTAAAAAAAGTGTTTTATTTTTAAACTGCCAATATGGCATGATTAAGTAAAGTGCTACTTTACAAGTCCTGCTAATCACAGGCGAATTTACAGTGTTTGGGCCCGACGCAATGCAGTTAAAAGGGCCCCTTTGTCTATCCCCAGAACTTCGAAAAAAAGTAGCAAAGTGAAATTGTTTACCTTTTTATTTTTTTTTCCTGTACAATTCCCCAATTTTATAATATCCTTCAATTCGTTTATTGCATGTCAGCTTATTTTTATATTTTTTATTTTGTTACAGCTTTTGATATTTACTCGATGATCGTTAAATATATGTTTTACTACAGATAATTTTGGTATTATTTTCTTCAATTTATCTAGTTATTTTCTTTATTTTTAGGCTGGTAATGGTTTCATTTAATCATCATATACAAAAATTGTTTTCACTCCTCGTAAAAATGGCGCTATACTGAGTCTACGAGCTGTTCCAAAAAAGTTGTCATACTCCTATTTTACAATTGCTAACAATTGAATTGAATGTTTTTTCTTTCCTGCGTCAGTTTGCGATTTTATTCTAAAGCAGCAAAATACCAAAGTTCAAACAAAGGAGTGGGAAGAAAGATTTAGAGAAGAAATCTAATTCGCTCGTATTGCATCAATAAAGCTAAAATAATTTTAAACCAAATGTTCAATAGTTTGAAACTCTTTTAACCAAATTAACTGGAGCTCTTTAATTGACTTTGGTGATTTTATGATTGAATTTGGCAATTGCATTTTCTTGGGAAAACTTTTCCACCTGACACGTTATTGGAAGTATGACTAAAGGGCAGAGGAGACTCTTTAGTGTGTCGGGAAATTCGAAAGTTTGAGAAACTTCACAAATCGTTCTTCATAAATGCGTGTAAGTTAATTTAATGATTTCCTTTCCAACATAAAAAGCATACCTCGTTCTCGTTGTAAACTATGCTGGTGAAATTTCGTTTTTAGGAAAAGTTTTTGGGAGTTGTTGGAAAGTAAATTTCATATTTGTTCTTATGTTTTTAAATTTACCAAGACATATATTTGGATATGAATTGGTAAAAAAAAATAGGTTACGCAGAAAGTACTTTATTATTATGTTTGTATAAAGTATATACAGACAAGATGACAGCAGCCTATAAGTTATCACACACTTTTAAATTTGTAATGGCGTAACGCAAAAAAGCACACAAAACGTTTTAGACAAAGTGAAAGTATCATTCATTAAGTATTTTTAGAATAAATTATTTAGAAACATTTTTCTTTTTACTTTCTTATGGAGTTTAGGACGCTTTTCAAATTCGTCACTGATTGGACATACGTTTCTATTGGCTTTTCATGCTGTATCTTTTGAATTAAATTTTCGAATTTGGTGAAGGAAAAGATTTTACAGAAATGATGTTCAACTACGTAAAATATTTAAACGAGTTCATATCAGGGGAGTAAAAAGGCTATCCGTTTTTGAGCAAAAAGCACACAAAACGTTTTAGACAAAGTGAAAGTATCATTCATTAAGTATATTTACAATAAATTATTTAGAAACATTTTTCTTTTTACTTTCTTATGGAGTTTAGGACGCTTTTCAAATTCGTCACTGATTGGACATACGTTTCTATTGGCTTTTCATGCTATACTAGCTGCCAGGGCAGCTAGATTAGCTTCCTGCGGCATGTTGATGCATAACGTCCCCCCTCTCTAACTTTTACCTCATTCTGAAATTATATTATTTGATATAATTTAATGTTCATTCGATTTCAAGACATACCACGCACGTGGCCCGGCGTTGCACGGGCACTTCGTGCCCTGAAAGTAGTGAGAAAAAAATTTAAAGAAACTACTCCCCGCCAAGGCGGCTCGCTTACAGGCGCTTCACGCCTTTACTTTTTTCCTATATAAAAAAATCATTCGAATTATTGAGATGCTTCACGCCTTCAAGATGGTGAGGAAAGTTTCAGTAAGTTCAGGTCGCTCAAAGAAAAAAAGCAGACATAGATACTCAGTTTTTAATATAAGTAGATGGCTCTTCAACAAATAAATGTTTCAAAATATTACCAGTAGCTAGAGATAAAAATTCTACGTAAGTGGTCCGCTTTTGAGTTTCGTGTTTGATTTAGTTAAGCCTTCATTCAAAATTCTCATTATCATCGTTATTTCTGTTTCATAGCAACGACGGTTTGCAAGAATGGATTTCATATTTAATCATTTATTAGGCTTAATCGCTTTAAATTTGACTACTTATTAATTGATATCTTCGCTAATTAAAATCGTATAATTATATCAATTGAAACTAAAGAAGCTTGAAAAATTACCTATCTATCGGTACCTGGTTCGACTTTCAGTTCATTGGCGTTCAGGAGAAAGAAGCGTGACATAGAAAGATAGAAAGATAGTTAGAAAGAAAGATAGTTAGAAAGAAAGATAGTGAGAAAGATACTCAGTTTTTAATATAAGTAGATCTTTTGAATTAAATTTTCGAATTTGGTGAAGGAAAAGATTTTACAGAAATGATGTTCAACTACGTAAAATATTTAAACGAGTTCATATCAGGGGAGTAAAAAGGCTATCCGTTTTTGAGCAAAAAGCACACAAAACGTTTTAGACAAAGTGAAAGTATCATTCATTAAGTATATTTACAATAAATTATTTAGAAAAATTTTTCTTTTTACTTTCTTATGGAGTTTAGGACGCTTTTCAAATTCGTCACTGATTGGACACACGTTTCTATTGGCTTTTCATGCTATATCTTTTGAATTAAATTTGGTGAAGGTGAAGATTTTATAGAAATGATGTTCAACTACGTAAAATAGTTAAACAAGTTCATATCAGGGGAGTAAAAAGGCCATCCGTTTTTGAGCAAAAAGAAAGCAAAATTTTTCCTACATCATTCCTAAAGCATGCTTGCTGTATGAGAAGGACATCTTCATGTTTAAAACAGCTATATTCCGCATCATACTCTGGAAATTTGCTAGTAAAGCATTAGTTTTACAGCACTGAGCATTGATATTTACCCCTTTTCTAAAGAAATTAGCGAGAGTTTTTCGATTTTTGAAATAACCCCCAAACCAGCACAGGCAAAGTATTTTAACAACGTGGAACATAATGCTGGTCGTCAAAACATGTTATCAAGTGATACTTACCATATTGCATAATTTTGGAGGTTGAGACTGCTCTAAAATGAATGTTTTTTATGAAAAAAGAAACTCACTTCTTGCACGACAAGAACATTTTCCTCTACTTTATTTTCATTGTGATAGACTCCGAAACTCCACGAATTCTACTTTCTTCATAGTTTTTGCACCCTACGTTATTTCTGAGAATGGAAAACATCAGTCCTTTCGATATTTTGAGCTCTATTGCAAGTTTTATTGCAGATTTTTGTCAGTTTTGCTGTATCAATTCCTGACCCTTTTCACTGGCTCTTTTGTTCGAAAGGATGGCAATGTGCCTATTCTTCTTGTGTTATAGACAGAAGACATCTCACTGTACCTTTTGATAATTCTGCAAGCGAAATATCACTTACAGAAGCATAAGATACTATAGCATAAGTTAAATAACACAACATACCCTGAAGAGATTTGGAACGCGTCAGGCATCAGTAAGTAAACAACCTCAAAATTTTTCATCAAAACAAAATTTAAAGATGCTATAGTAGTAATAAATTGTATCAATTGCGTTCATTTTAACAAAATCCGAAGTTGAAAGTAATAAGGTGACAACAAATTAAAAATTTGATGTAAATATAGAACGCTATGTCAAAATTAAATACCTAAAATGCTAATTTATAAGTAAAGTATTCCCAAAGGTTTTCGTCCCCATTCATTCTTGCAAAGCAGGGGAGGGTGATTGTTGGGTACTATGAAAATTCGATTGTTTCACTCCAGGAACGTTATTTGAGAAAGTATCTGCTGAGGATAAACAACAAAGACTTCTTTTTAAAAGCAGTTTCCCATTATAAATGAATCATTTTTCTAGACGAAGAAAATTATAATTAAAATGCAAAACAATTTTTAAATGAATAAATGAATAAACTTCAAAAATAGCAACACGGTGCATCTGAATGTCTCACTTTTTTATGCAAGCAATTATCATAATTCCCATATTATCAGCAATAAAAGTGTAGTAAGTAAATGTCTTCTTTACAATACAATTCTAACACAAGAGTAACCAGAGGAGATCACCAAACTTATCTTACTTTATGCGCTTGTTGCGACTGTTATCACATTCATTTACATTTTCATGCATCTCAACTGGTGGGTTCAATTACCTTCAGTCTGAATGCGTAGGAAACATTGTGATACTTCTGATTGTTTTGTATCATTTATTAGCTGCGTGGAAATATGCACCATAAAACTTCCGGAATATGCAAATTCTGCTATCTCGCATAAGAGATATAAAACCGGAGTGTACAAATTGTCGTTAAAATTGTGACGAGATGAAAACGCTTTTCTACCAAATTTGAGATGCTGCCAAAAATTAAAGTGCAGGAAAACGTGCCAATCAAATTCTGTCGTAAAATAAAAGGTTTTGTAGTAAAAGTCTCACTTTAAACTTCAGACATCTGATATAGTTCTAGGAAGTTACGATCTCAAAAATACTTTGGTATTAAAAAAATTGACTGGAGGCTGAATTATATAAGGTAGTGAATAGCGGTGCCACTTACTAAAATGTATCATAAGCACGTAGATGCAAATATGATCTGAAGAGATCTATGTAAATGCTATAGTAATTAATTTCCAATTAAAAGTAGCAATTTATGAGGAAGTAATTATTACAAAAAATTCAGTATCACTCTGTAAACTGATTCTTTTCGGGAAATTGTTTTCTGACCATTTAAGTTTAGAGTCCTAAATTTATTATTACTTCTAGTTATATAATCATAAAGGGCGTCCCGTAAAACTATAACGGAAGATAATGATTCTATAGGGGCGACATGGCCAACCTGTCAAGTTTATGCCATCATGTGATTATTCTTACTATAAAATTCATGGCGTTGCAAATTTAAAATTCGTCCCAAGCTTACAAGTTTAACTCTGAAGTTAGGATAACACATGAAGTGATTAATTTTTAGAAGCGTTGCAAAAATTTTCCGTATTTCTGAAGCAAAATCATTCACATTTTCTCCGATAACAAAACTGCTTTCATATTTTCTATATCCCTTGTACGAAATTAATTTACATGTGCATTTCTTAAGTAATCTATGCTACTTTTCCTATGTAGGTACGTCACGCGTCTTGCCGACTTATTTAATTCCTTCCTTGGTGAAAGTAGATAAATAATGTTTACGTCAGCGCCATGTTTGCTTCTATTTGTCTAAATTTACCCATCTAATGGAACTTTTGATTTTATGAATGACTCGATATATTTATTAAGAGGATATATTTTTAGAAATTAACCGCAATGAAGTCACCATGAGTGCCTATTTTGCATTTGGTTGGATTTTTTTGTCTTGTGTGTGTGTTTTTTTTTTTTTAATTGTATTAAAAAGATGAAATAACGTATGATACCTCCAAACAGGTGGTTTCTACGAAATTTTGACCAGACATGATGGCAATGAATAGTAATTGCAGAGATTTAAAATGCTTTAAGAGATGTACCTAGAAATTAAAAAAACATAATAGATTACAAATCGTTTCTTTTATCAGAAACTTGTTCTAAATGTTACCTTTATTATTCTTCTTTTAAGACAATGTAACACAAAACATTCCATTTTTGGTTCAAGCATTCCTAATTAATTATATTTGATACAAATGAGTTAAAACTCCAATATTATTTAACTGTTACGACTTAATACGTATATAAAATTGGTTTCTGTAGATAACACACTTTCAATCCTAGTTGAACTCCGAATTTGAGACTTAGCAAAGTTTCCTTCATGTCTTATTTGTCGAAAGAAATATTTTTCTTTTTCATGCTCTTGTGATTCCTTGTTATTGTGCATGAAGAAACATAAAAAAAAATGTGTAAAGAACTTCGTACGCGTTATTATGCATTATGTATAAATTCAAACTGACTTTTTGACGCATAATACGTTTTTACACAGCTCAAAAACATTAACACAACAATCTACGTCACTGTATGGTACTCAATCAAAATTTTCTCTGACGTTACTCAGAATACTGTTGTTCAAATATTAAAAATAGACACTTAAAAGAAAGCAAAACTTAAGGCGTCTGGTACTTTCAAAATACCATATTTTTATTAAAACATACATCCTTCGTTTTGGCAATGTACCAAGAGACAAGTACTTTTATCTACCGTATTTAAATGAACTTCTACAATATTCTCCGATATAGCAGCTACTATCTCCTTTACGATCCGTTGTTCAAAATCGAAATTTTTTTCCCATACATGCTGTCAAATTTACCTTCTTCCAACGGCCATCACGGCGCAGTTTCTTTCAGAAAACGACTGCAAACAAAGTTTAAAGGAAAAACTTTATTTTATCTGATATCAGCTCCAGTCTTGGTTGACCTGATCTTCGTAAAGTTGTATGGAAATTTATGTTCAACATGAAATGGCTGCTTGGTTTTGGTTAAAGTGATCTTAAAAAATGTATATTTTAATTTCGTTTTTTTTATTTTTTACTCTTTTTATTTATCCATTGTATGTATTTATGTAAATTTTAATTTTATTTTTGTTTCGATGTAATTGGAAACTGTGGACGTACTTGGAAAGTGAAAGAATCTAAGTCAAAAGTCTTTACCTTCTTCTATAGCTTAACAAGTCGATATAACTTTTCAAAAACAATTTTTATTTTTATACTAACTTCGACTGAATAACTTTTACCTCGGCTAAACGAGTAAGACTTTTCCAAATGACAATAAACTTATTAATTTTGTTTATATTAATTTTGAAATCGCGTCTGAAGATAATAAAAAGCTGTAGGATAAAATTTAGTTGTGTTCAATTATTTTAAAGTTATTTTGGTAGACATATTTTAAATGTTTTTGAAATATAATCTCAGGATGTCAATTTTTTAAGGTGAGAAGGGACTTTCAGATGAGCAAAAAATGGTCAAAAAATCGGTTTTTCTTTGATGACATTTCTAAAAACTATATTATTGAAATACATGTTATTGCTATTGTAAATAAATAGCTTCACCTTATTTGTGGTGAATTTGTATTCAAAACTAATTTAATAATGAAATATACAAGAGTAAAACAGTAAATGTTGATTTTCTCGAAACATAATTTTACGCTTGTTTACAAATTTCATACTGATCCAGTGTAAAAAATTATTATTTAAATTCGCTAAAAATTTCTTGCCATGTACTTAAGAAGTTTGTTAACATTTGTTGGGAAGGAATTTTCTATTTTATTAGCTGTGTTGAATATATTTGCTATGTTTTATTGAAATATGGATATCTTTTGCAAAAAAAATGTAGTTTTTTTTCTTTAATTTTTGCCACAATATATAGAAAAAGTACTCCCATCATTTTATTTTCTGGTGTTTTATGTTCCACATTTTGCTTGCATTTTGTCATTTTGATAAAATTTCAGGCGCGAGGAATAATATAGAAAAAGTGTTAAAATTCAAATTTTAAATAAAAAAATTATTTTAAAATATTTCAACGAAAATTTTTATATGTGTTAGTATTAGCAACATATAGCTATGCTGCAAATTTCAAAGAAATTCATTGAAAATTGCTAAAGAAAAAAATGATAGTCCCTTGTCGCCTTAATGGTGCAACCTAAAATACTAAATTGTGAGTAAAATGCATCAAGTATAATTTAAAAATCACCATGATAATGGTGTTAAAAACACTAGCAAAATTTTTATACACATGATAACTAATCTTAATTAATCTTTTTATAATCATGAATCTCATCTACAATACTGTTTTATTTCTTGTAAATATATTTCTGCATGTTTTTTTTTCATCAGTAAATTAAAATAAAATTTTAATTGAATTTTCAGTAATTAGTACAATGTAGGCTGAAAATGTCATGCTTTCATTTTAGTAATAATGATAAGTAATGGGAAAAAATAAAGTATTTCTGTACAAATATCTTCTACTATCTAAAAAAAACCATAAAAATGTAATAAAAATTTCAAAAAAAAATTTTTTTCGTCTTTCGCATTTTATAAACTCGAACATTCGGGATTGGAACTGAAACGAAAGTATTATTCTTCCCTTTTTGACCTAAGTCACATTTCCAGGAAAGGTGATTCTAGATAACATGAAGTTGGTTTTCAGCCGTTTTTCTAGTATTAATTTAATCTTAAAAATGCCCTGTAATACTTTGCTATTTGTTAAGAATTTTATTATTCTAATAACAAGCAAACATTTTTAAATCTCAAATTTTACAGTTACACTTTTCTCTAGATAGCGTAAAGTCGGGTTACTTGGACCCACAAGGAGGTTACTTGAGCCCACAGTAAAATGATAAAATCTGGGTTTGGTACTAGCATTAGAGACTGCAGAGTGCTTCTACCTAGAGGAGAAACAAGGAACTACGTGCAAGTCTTCAACTAATAAGTACCAAACCTAGATTTTATCATTTTACTGTAATGGGCTCAAGTAACCCCCTAGGGTCCAAGTAACCCGACTTTACGGTATAAAAAAAAACTAAAATTAAAAAAAAACTATGGAATGCACTTTATTAATAAAAAGTTTAGAAATAATGAAACTTTCAACAGAATTTGAGCTATATTTTTTGTTCATTAAATCAACAAAAGGCAAGCAAAAAACTTTCAGCGAGAAACGAACCTTTAATATTAGCTACTTATAGCCACGCGTTTAATTGCTAAAATGCATCTGAGCGCATTCTTATAAAAGAATTCTCTTTATTAAATGAATAAATCTTTCTTTTCTGTCCTTCTACTTCCCCTTATGTAATTTAAATATTTCTTTTCATTTTAAAATACACGAAGCATGGAAGAAAAGAACTCGAGCTTGGCAACAAAAACCTATTTTTCTGACGTGTTTTATTATTCAGAGACAAGTTGCACGCGTTGCGGCAGGATGGAATTTGCATTTTTCTGTGACGTCACTACGTCAAATGCGAAAAGGGTGAACAAGAGCAGTAATTTCCGCTTCTAAGGATATTTTTCCATTATTTTTATTTATTTGTTTGTTTATTTTTTCAAAATAATAACAGAAAACTAGTCAAAAATAAACAGCGTGGTACTTTTTGAATTCCACGTGAACATATTGAAGCATTTTTTTTCCTTTTTTTTTCATTAATGTTTATTTCTCGTTTCACTCACATTTTTTGAATTTTACACAGTTGAAGCAAACTGAAACCTTTCTTTTTGTTAGTTACTCCATAAAATTTAGTAATAACTAGTACATACTAGTTATAACTAGTAATAACTAGTACAATAATAATGTAATAATGTTTTTACACTAATGATATTAATAATAACTTAATGCTTTGTAACGTAATAAAGTAATAAAAGTGGTACATCAGATTTTTTTCAAATCTTACGATGGAAGACATACACGACTTTATAAACTCTCATTCTTGATACCAATGCTTACGGAAACATTTTTTTTTCAACTTTTGTGCTTATTGTCTACAATATTCTTGGCTGATCCGTAACTTTAACTTCGTTTATTTTCCTATTTGATAGATTTGGTTTTATTAAGATTTGACTAATTTTTATTCCTAATGTTAAGTTTGCCATGTTAAGTGTTTCGTAACGTTTTTTAAGAAATGTTCATGTGGCTAGCTAGAAAAGTCTGCTTATTTAACGTTATTAATCGTTAATCGTTATTAACAGATCGCAGCACATAACCAATGTAAAGTGTGTTCTGCAGCAGTTTTAATATGATCTTTATCAAAAATTACATCGTTCACAATCTGAAGAAAAAAAGCTAAGTTTTCAAAGTTATTCCCAGCTTCCCAGTTTATGTTAATTGCTGATTTTATTTCTTCTTATAAAATGTCTTTTTAAATATTATATCGTAGGCAGAAAAACATTTTAGTAAAAAAAAATATGTACCCTCTTTGGTCTATCGTAACTTTTAAGGGACGAATTTTCTTTTCTTAATGTATATATATATTTTTTTTACATAACATTTTTTTTTATTATTTTTCCTGTCCATTAAACACTGTTTGTAATCAGTATACAAAATATCTTTGGAAAAAAATGCCAGGCATTAATAGGTTAAGGAGACAAGCAGACATTTTAGCCAAAAAGATCACCTCTGGCTGACAGCAGTTGTTTCAAATATCGCCACGCTTCTGGTAATTTTTGAAACTGAACTGCTGGCGAGTAAAAAATTGTTAATATATAAGAAACTTTCTGGAGAGTTCTGTGTGTGTCCAAACAGTTGGGTAAGGGTCATCATGGCTTGAAGATAACTTCTAGAAAAAAAAATATTATTTTAAGTTTAGTGATCTTTCATTTTCGTCTCCAGAAGGGCTGCAAATGAGAAAGAACTGGTTTCAACTAGTTTTACTTGCTATGTGGATGGTCACTTTCAATATTAAAATATGGATTTCATTTTCCAAGCAGTTTTTAATGTGAAATTGAGGTGTTTTTTCTTACCCATAAATCCTGTGTTCCATGGTACGTGGAAGCAATTAAGTTTTGCATACTTCCAAATATCTTTAAAGATTAAATTTTGATCATAATTACACTTTTGTGTGCCTTTTACCTAAATTCAAACATTGAAATTTTACTTCCTTTTACGTCAACTGACATCATATAAATATTTTTTACAAGATATACAATGTAATAACCAGTGCTATGAGCGCAAAAAAGAGGTTATTAACGCTGGATCATCTAAAAATGATTTTTAAAAACATAAAGAGAAACACATAATTTAAATAACATAATACATTTTACATATGCAACAAAATATACATTACACTTAATTTTCCAAAATATGTCACATTAATATGTTTTTTAAATAAAAAGAAATAATAACATATTCTGTTTCAATCTGAGTCCATCTATCAGTACAAGAAAAATAAGGCAATAAAGGCAAATAAGGTTACTCAAAAATAGTTTTTAAGAGAAGAAATAGAATGAGACGACGTTGGTCATGAAAGCCGCTTTCTACAAAAAAATACTTTAAAGGGAATGACAAATAATGCCTTTCCACATGTCACGCAAAGCTTTTAACCTTTCTTCTTTTTGATGCAATACCTGCAGAATGATTGATTGAGGTTTTTCTTATAACGTGTAGGGAGAGCGGGCATGAGAAAGAATTACGTTTTGATTTATATACATATTTTATGCAATTATGCATGAATATTATATGCGTATAAGAAAAATTATACATAAAGGTATTAGTGTCTGTGTGTGTGAGCGTGATTGTGTATTTTAAGAAGTTGTTTACTCAAGAAATAAATATAACAGTGTGAAATTGTCATATTTTTTTGCAAAGAATGAACGATGTATGAAAAGAGAAGATACATAAATATAATCTGCCTTATTTCAACGGATAGTAAACCAAAACAAACCTCTGAAACCTAATGATGAGACAATCTCAGAAATTTTTAAGAAAAGCTTGTGGAAAAAGAAAATATCCCATGATTCTCGAAGAAAAAAAATAAGACCTATTAAAAGCTGTTGCAATTAAAGTTCAGTTAGCTACCTTTTCATTCCAGCTTAAAAATGACGGGTCCTATACTTTGGCAAAATATTTTCCAAAAATAATCGATAACCGTGGAACAAAAACGAGTTCCAAACAGAGCTGTCCAATTTCACAAGAATGAATCAAAAATAGCCTAAAATAGCGCATCACTTTATCTTCTATGCTGAAATATATATATACGAAGGAATATTTATTTTACTAATACTGGAAATGTACCAGACTGATTGAATTAATGTTTCAATTTTTTGTACATACTAAATTTATTCTTTTGCTCGAAGTCAAGCGACAAAGACTGACATGATTTATTCGTATTACTCGGTCAGCAGAAGTTCTAATCCCGAAGGTGTGTTTCTGTAATCAAATTTTAATCATATTTTGGTCGATTACAAAGCAATATATCACTCCTGCTGAGAATCAATATACAAAATTGACATTACGTTTTCAAACACACCAAAAGAGGCAAATTTAAAAAAGCACATCCAAGCGCATATTAGCGCGCACAGAAATAATTTTATGTGTGTTAAAACATCCCAAAAGGAGCAGAAAGTAGTTTTTATCTCTATATAATCAATCAAAAATCATCATCCGCATCAAAGCAAAGCGGTTACTAAATTACTATACACAGTCTGGGTCTCATAACTTTATTTTTCGTTGGACGAAGCATTCGACGACTCCGCTAGTCACACAAAATATGGGTGAGAAAATTCAGTTTGCTTTACAAGTAACGTACTGAAAGCTTGTCTGTGATTAGGCTGTGATTAGCCTTCTTCTAATTTAAGAAGTCCACCTTTTCCCTTCCATGCAGAAATGAACTCTCCTAAGAGTATGCTTCTTCTTATCAAATCTATAATGTACCCGACGCAATAAAATTGCAATACTTTTCGCAATGAAGACAAGCAATTTAGGGACTCATTCATGAGAGCTGAAGAGAATTAAATCGTCGCCTCAGAGTAGCAGTAGGATGTCATACTCTATATAATCAAAACAAACCATCATCCGCATCAAAGCAAAGCGGTTACTAAATTGATATACACAGTCTGGGTCTCATAACTTTATTTTTCGTTGGACGAAGCATTCGACGACTCCGTTTGCAAGTAACGTACTGAAAGCTATCTGTGATTAGGCTGTGATTAGCCTTCTTCTAATTTAAGAAGACCACTTTTTCCCTTCCATGCAGAAATGAACTCGCCTAAGAATATGCTTCTTCTTATCAAATCTATAATATACTCGACGCAATAAAATTGCAATACTTTTCGCAATGAAGACAAGCAATTTAGGGACTCATTCATGAGAGTTGAAGAGAATTAAATCGTCCCTCAGAGCAGCAGTAGGATGTTATACTCTTGTTCTAAGGCTTAGATATCTTGATGTTGCTTTGAGGCTACAGTATAAAGCTTATAAAGTATCTAACATAACATGATAATACATACTATTTTTCTTCAAAACGTATCCGTGAGACAAAAAATTATTGTGTTGTTATTTTAACAAACACATCTGTATCTTTTCAAAGTTGACAGATGTGTAATTTGATGCACGGAAGCTGTCAACTCAAAATAGGTACACCAGAGTATTAAACATTTATGATAGTCCCTCCGAAGTGCTATCCAAGTCGTATGAAACATTTATGATATGTCCTCGGAAAGAATGTATAAAGATAAACCTTTCTTTGTCTTTTAAGAAAAGACCATCATTGTGACATAAAACACTTGCGTTGTCCCATAGGAAAGGATACCAAACCAGAAGTAAATTTTAAGACAAGTGTAACGGTAAGAGCTGTCAGTAAATTTTGCTTCAATTGCCTCTTGATGCTTCTAAAATTTAAAAAAGTAGTACAGTGCAGAATGTATTTTTCTCAAGAAAAATGTCAATGATTTAAAATTAAAAGAAAAAAAAAGTTTAAATTCTAGTTCTGTGAAATCTTCAAAACAGCTCTTCTTTCTTGGAAGATAAAGTATTCAAGGCCACAGCAAACTTTAAATTTCGAAATTAGGCTTCAGTTCCCTCATTAACCTCCTGTGGCCTTCACTTTTCTGAAAGAAAAAACTAGCTTCCACTTCCTCTGCATTTAGGTTAATCAATTAGTTTCTCTTTGGAGGTACTGTAATCAGACGTAAAGGGTACCAGGGGACATTGAAGGCGTGTAGTTTCATAGCGATGAAATCGTTTTAACGACTCAATTCACCAATCTAAGAAGTGTGATAAGGCCCATGAGCTTTTCAGCAGTAATGAAACTCACATTAAAAATAGATGTAGTTCCGTAAAAACGTCCAGTTAAGACTTTGCTCTATTTTGTTTCAGCATTAAACATAATTACTTCGCACACTTTTAAAATTAAGAGCTGAAGATTATTTAGGTATTCCTTTACCAAAAATCTACTGCTCTGATGGACACAAATAAGCTTCAAAAATGATTTGTTTTCAAATAATTTTTGAACAACAATGGGTGATGGTGAGCAAAATTTTGATTGGTAAAGCGTAGCATCCGTGATAAAAATATGAATTGACAATAATTATAAAAATAATTGTATATACAAATAGAAATTAGGCAATAAGTGCTACTATTGCTCTTATCTAGCTCAGTGTAGGTTATTTGATAGTAACAACATGAAATGCAATTTTTAGTTGAAAGCAATCAGCTAGAATTGTAACATAGCTGTCTGTGGTATATTTCGTCAATGCTTTGTTTAAATGCTGAAAGACAGTTATACGTAATTAAATCTCGGTTGTCTAACACATCTTCGTATCATAAATAGCTCGCAAACTTATAACACACCATTTTTAACACCATTTGTAAGATTTGCTTTATTCGAAGATTAGATTATTATAGAAGAATAGATTTATTTGCAAGATTATAGAGCTCTTAGAATATATTTCTTTCATCTCTGTAGATGCGTCAGCTCAATAATTTCTGAAACACAAGAGCTATAATCAAAAACGTGGATCCTAGGTACAGTAAAGCTTCCATGCTCTACGCGGTTAAGCCATTTATAGCGCTACCTATGGGCAAAACCAGCAGGTAGCTTTGTGTCGGAAACGATGAGAGATACGGAAAAAAGTCAAGACAAAGTTGCTCAGCATCCTCAAATCAAGAAAGCAAAGATAGCTTTAGTAAAGTAATATTTAAAGTAGTAGACGTTAAATGCATTTCACTAAAAAGTTATCGGATGTGGCTGTTGCGTAGAATGGTCTTCATGATCACCTAGCCTGAACCTTATGCGGGTATTACATATATGAAAATTCTTTCAACCCAACTCCAAATAAAACCGCAACTTCAACTTTTCGTTCAACCACCTGACAGAAACCGCAGCACACAAATATTTTCTGACTAAGTTACGATTGCATTAGGAGTTGGGTAGAACGAATTTTCCCATGTGTGATATATTCTTTAAAATTTTCTCGATAAAGATACATCAAACAGCAAGTATATGCAACCCTTTGTCAATATTGCAAGAAAATTGAAACCGTATTACGAATTTTTAAGTCCGCACGTCAGAGCAACAATTGGGCCAATTTTCATGAATTTTGGTACAAAATTAGTTTATAGTAAGTAGGTCATCAAGACGGTTCTTTTTTTTTTTCAAAAATTCGAAGTTTTTGTTTTTCCTATATCAATTCAAACTCATTCTGACATAAATTTGATAGTATGGGAGAGGTATATTTAATGAACGCTTTCAACTTTTTAGTCATTGAGAAGCTTCATATTTCCGAGTCTAAGCAAGCTAAGCGATTCTTAATGATTGAACCCAAGGATTAAATCAAAATCAAAGATGATGGAGTTCATTTCCGCAATTGAAATTAAAGCTTTATGTTGTTGCTATGGTTACGTCTTTTATTTCCTTTGTTTGTTTTATTTTTTTTCTTTTGTAACCTTTTTAAAAATGTATTATCGCAAATGTATATTTTATACCAATCGAAGCATTTTTGTCGAATCAAAAAAAAAAAAAATAATAACAGTAATTGAAAAATTTTAACTCGTAAATAAAAATCGTTTGCAGTTATTTTCTCAGTTTTATGGTCAGTAAATTATTAAAGTAGCATACTACTACTAAGACAACACCGTCTTTTTGTCTTTAAAGGTGTTGTTTAATAAATGCTTTTACAACTTTCTTTTTAAAATGTTGATTTTCAGAAAAATGTATTATTTTGCTTTTTCTGCTAAAAAATAAAACTTCCATTCCCTTTTTAAACTTATGTAAGGCTTATACTACTTTCTGGAAGCCCCAAAATTTCGTTTTTATTTTATTTTCCTTTATTTTATGCTTTAATGACATATAATCGAATAATAAGTAAAATTGAAAATTCTTTAATTGTACGATATCTCTTTTCGTACAGGTACCGCTAAGGCATATTTATCAGTGCGCATTAAAGAGTCAAAGAAATCGTAAATTTGAATACAACGAGTGCATCATTTTTATTTAACAACTTTTCGGCACTTAAATGTTAATAATAAATCGTAACGTACACACAGAAGCTACTTCAATTTCTCGATATTCCACTTTAGACAGCTAATTTATCCTGTGTTTTACAAATAAACTGCCATATTTTCGAAGCACTTCTTTGTGGCAGTGCTCAATAGTAATAAATAAATAAATATATTTAAATGTATTAGCGCTAAAAAGAAGAAAAAATATGAACATCAAAGTTAAAAAGGCATAGAATTTACAAAACATTGCATACATTTGCTCTTGGGCAATTTAATGAATTATTTTTTCAGTGCTAAAAGATGTACACTTATGAATAAACTCCTTTGAAACAATTAAATAGATAAAACGGCTTCTTGTAACTCCGAAATAAGTGCGTGCAAATTTTACTCTTTTTCTTTTGCAAATTTCAGGTATTTTTTAAATTGTTGTATATCCTTCTTTTTAGCACAAACGTATTTTTCATTTTTCAAAAGTTTAATGACATCGAATTAAAACAAATGAAATCTATTAATACGAGGTAATAAAAATTCACGAATTTGTTAGTATAACTATTAGTCATAATAACCACGAAAGAGAAAAAGCAATGGATTTAAATACAGCAAACTAAATGTATATATTTATACCAATGCTATAAACTTACTAACCGATCAGATGGTGCTTCCTATTATTAACTGTTATTCTTACCAAAGAAACATACACATCAACTTTATAACATTAAAATTCTTGATTTTTCTTATAAACTCTAAACATAATCTCAGTTTTTTTTTTCATAAAACAGTTGCCATTTTTGAAGAATTACTAAAAAAGTGTAATAGTTTTTGTGCAACTACAAGATTTTTTTCTATCCTTTTTCTTTTTAATTTTCAAAGAAAAAGAGTACTTAAATATTTTCTTCTTTAAAAACTCATGTCATTTAAAATTTATTACAACTGTTACAGTATTATTCAACGAAGAGCTAATAAGTTTTTTCTTTCTTTTCTTGTTTGAATAATAACTAGTAAAACAGCAGTAGTCCAGTCAAGCTCTTGAGCAGCCGTTTATAAATTGAATGTTTCAAAACTTTGTTTGAATTCAATGCTTTAAAATAAATCAAAACAATATTTTGCGCATATCGTTGAAATTGACTCGGATTTTTTATTTCATTTCCATTCACTTTTTTCATACAACAATAAACGTTGGGTAGAATCTGCAGCAAAACATTTCACTTAATATCTTTCAAATTTCAAACGAATCGTTTTTACTTTTATTGCAAGACCCTTCAAAAATTTAAAAGGAACACATTTTTAGAAGAGTGACCATTTATTTTTCATTTATTTTCTCCAGATGTTGTGACATTCAAGTACGTAAGAAATTTTAGAGAAAAGTTTGACTCTTCAAAATAAACTCTCATCGCCCCAGCAGGTTTCTTAAGAAATATTGCTTGCTGCCTTGCTTCTTAATGTTTCTTTCTTTCCAATGTCAAGGAGTTTTTTTTTCAAAGCTACATTTTTATTAACATAAAAACGCATCAAAAATAACTGCCAGATATAAAAAAGTTATGTTTTAACGATAAGATAAGTTAAAGAACGATATTTATGCAACATTTTTAAGCATAAAATGTTTAAGTATTTTGTAGAGTTTTATGGTCTTTCGAATACGAATTTGTTTTTCTTCTGGCTTTTATTTTATAATGTTATACTAAAAAGAAATACGTACAAGCAAATGATGAATGAAAAGCTCTAAATTTAATTTCTTTCTACCACATACACATTTTCGTGTACCACACTCACATATGTCAACTTTAATGACGTTGCGTTAACACTTAATTCTAATTTTAATGTTCAAGAGTAAAGATTGCCTCCAATCCTTAACTTCATAAAAACATGATTTCTTTTTTAACTAAACACTTGGTAAAGCGATATCTTAAACACTATACACGTGTTCGGATGTTTGAGCATTTGATTGTCTTTAGCTTTTTAATGTATTTCTGGGTTTATTTTTCCTGTCTTTACAGTTCCAAGATTTGAGGTATTAAACTTCATATTCATAGGGAGCGTAGATTAAAGGTTAAAAAAAATTTTGAAAAAAAAAAATATCTTCGTGAAAATCTTGTACTAATCATATCTGCTTATTTTAGATACTTTAGTTTGTTCTCGCTTTAATTAAATGTATATATATTTTCTCTTTTAGTGTTCGCCGATTTCATAGCCAATATTTTTATTTAGTGCGGAAGGAAGCAATATATATTAACCATTAGTATCATATTAAGGGGGGCTATAGAAGAGAAAACTTTAAAAACATGAGCATTTGAAGCATGATTTGAGACTCATTGGGGTATTTTCCCCAGAAATACTTTATAAATCATTGAAACGGTATTTTTTTTGCTCTAAGTTTTTTTACTTATTTTTTGGTGTAAAACCAGAGACCGCTCATAGGAATAGGGTCATAGGAGTAGATATTTTCCTCATGCCTATTAGCCCAATTTCCAAAAAATAAAGTCACCTCGTAAAGTTTTTTTTTTAAATAATCTAGAAGCATCGCATGTTGCATTTACCTCCCATCGCATATTTTCAGTAAAGAACTTTCCTAGATAATTGTATTTATTTAAGTTACATTCACAGATATAAAGTAGTTATTTAAACTTTAGTGAGATCTCATATATTCCTCTCCAGAACCTCTACAAACGAGAGATAACACATTTCGAAAGTTTTACGTGTCACGTGGAAGGTTACTAAAAATATTTAGTCAACGGATATGATAAATTTTTTCTAGCGTTTATTTTACAGAAATGAAGCACATAGGATATATTCATGAGTGTCTTATTTAAAAAAAATAATCGGAAGAACGTTTTGTTTCTAATTTTTCCTCATACGAAAATTTAATTGAAAGTATTCTTTTTTTCCTTTTTCATTTTTTTTAAATCCATTTTTTATGATACAAATTTATTGCTAAAAATAAATAGCATTTTAAGCAATACGTTGTTCCTTCTTTATCCTTTTTAATACTAATTTATAATTTGCACATTTTGAAAAACTTAGTTATCTTGATTACTTCGCTCTGCCTCATATTCACCTACAAAAGAAACCGTTAAATAGGAAAAGGAAATGATGGTTTCCGAATTTGCTCTTCGAGAAATTTAAACATCAAAATCAAGATGCATATCCTTTTGCACTTCTTTTATAGAAGAACTAGGCCACATTTTAAAGTAAAGAGTGCAACAGAGAGAACCCTACTCTTCCAAGGCATAATGATCGCAAGTGATAGATTGTCCGGTTTGACAGCTTAAGGAATTTGATGCAACTCTAAAAGTTTTAAGAATGGTTAGTTTTCAAGGGTAAGAACTTTTCCAAAAACATTTATCAGCGTAAGCTCAAAATATGTTCATTCAAACTTAGTTTCTTTTTGCGGAAAGAAACGTTTTTGGATATTTCTTAGGACTAATTAGTATCGTGCAAAAATTTTCTGACAAAAATAAATTCTGTCTGCCATTAAAATGTTTTTTAATACATTAGAACTTCATTTTACGGACTAAGAGGGAAACCAGGTCATCCGAATTACGGATCGAGTAATATGACCTATAGATTGAGCTAAGGTACAAAAAAAAAAAAAAAAAACTACTGATACAAACAATAAATCGCGCATTTTTGATTCAACAGAATGAAATATCAAACTGCATTTAATGAAATTACTGGAACACAAGATACCGTACACAAAAATATGGGGGAGGGGATATTTGTTGTGTGTGTGTGTTTTTTTTTTTTTTTTTTTGAATTGTTTTTAAGGAAATGAACATAATGAAAAGTCAGTTTTTATGAAAATAATTTCACTGTAATCACTTAAAATATTGCTTTCATCAAAAATGTCGTTTTGTCAAGTATTATTTCAGATAAAACGTGGAAACTATTCAAAAGCTAAAGCGAAAAAAATCAATTGAGCTATTATTTCGGGAAGGTCATCCTAAGATGATTATTTATTACCCCCCCCCCCAAACAACTTTACAATTTTAGCCTTCTGCAAGAGTATGTTATAGAAAAAAGAAAAAAAGTAGTCCTTTTTTGAAGTTTATTACAGATAAAACAGAAATAAGAAAAATGTCTGTAATTTTTTAATACACTTGGGGTAAAATTTCTTGAATACATTTGGTGCTGATTCTACATAACAATGAAATTCTTGACAAATTGTGATACAATTTACTTTTAAAGCAATTTAAGCACCGCGATTTTTGACTCTGCTCTTTCTCTAGTCCACAAGTAATCAAAAATGCCCTTTCTACTGATGAATTACGCCAGAGCAAGCAATAAAATATAATAAATAATTGTTCATGATTAAATTTATTTTTGTGAACATCTTTAACAGCTCCTATCAGTGACTTTTGGTTGAAGCATTCAATATTCCGTTTTATTACTTCAGAAAAAGGGACATTTCAGAATATGGAGGCAACTGGACAAAATGAAGAACCTGAAAACGAACTGCCACGCTCAAAGGGAGACACACATATAAGGTTACCTTATACATGCGTCAAAATAATAATATATTTCAAAGCAATTATGTACACACACACACACACACACACACACACATATATATATATATACACGTACTCATAAGGAAACTTAACCTAGCTTATAAAGAAAGCAGGATACATTGAGGAAGGAAATCACCCGCGCCAAAGTTTATACACAGAAAAATATAAACATGAAGCAGATGACACCCTTCTGTTTATTTAAATATTTCTTTTAAAAATGCTTTATTTACTGTAGCTTTTGCTGCTTCATTTTCACTTTATTGTGTTTATTTTAGCACTACTCAACGAGAGTAATAAAATACTAATTTGAAAGACTGCTGTTCAAGTTCAAGAAATTCCTTCGTACTTGTTTACATTCTTGTCGTTTAACTTTATCTAATTTCTGTCACCACTCTTTTAATTTAACTAAATGAACTTTATTTGTGTATATTTGATTTTTCTTGTCCACATAATTATCCGAAAGAATTTTGCTCGTACAAGTTTTCTGAATGTCAAGAATGTACACATAATGAATCCTAATTTGTTAAAAGAGCATCCGTCAGCTGAAAAGAGTTTTTGAGAAAACGATTAAAGAAAGAAAAAGACTTATTAAAACGTGAATGAATGTTTTGATGTTTTGCGTTTTAATCCTAAGTGCTCGTTTACCTATATAAAAAATAACTAATGAATTTATCTTTTTTAGTCTTTTTAAGATTAGAAATTAAAAAGAAATTAACACTGAAAAAAATACGAGTTTTGGGGAAGGTGAAACTCTATTCTTTACCATGTTTATTAAAGGTTTTTTTTTTTTAAAATAGTTTTGTTATTTAGTCCTAATTTTTATTTTTACTGCTATATTTTATCAATTTCTGGGTCACTTTAGCGTTACGTGTAAAACATCCTGACTTTTTTTTTTTTTTTTATAAATAACAATAAAAATTTAGATGAACCTATTTAAATATCTTTTGTACTATACCCGAGAATACTGAGGATAATTTTTCTGGTAAAGTTTTTATTGTAGGATAATTCTATTTTTTTCACAAAATTTAAATGTAGCGTTACATATGTGACTCAGAAAATCCGTAAATAAGATGCACCTCATTTTATTTTATAATTTCATGTGACGTTTTGAAAGTGAAACAAAACAATTTTTCTACATGTGTCCAGAAAAATTAAGTAAATATTTCATGCAATAATTATTTCTGAAGATCACACTTTTCAAGTAAAAAATTAATACATAGTGTTACGGTGTAAGACTCCGTGTGAAACATCTTTTATTAAAAGTCATTTTAATTGTAAAATGTGATTTATTTGGGTAAATTTCGTATCACATGAACTAAAACTGTCCATAAGTGTTAACAAGGGGGTATACAAAAACTGTTTAATGGTGCAAAATGAATACACTAAGTTATGAACACTGTCCCTTTTTTCTGACACATCCTAATACGTTAAACAAATTTTCATTGTACTCCCCCTTTTTTAACATTTAGCTTTCAGACACCAATGTTTCCTTCAAGGAAAAACAACATCATTGTAATTTTTAAGCTTTTTTCTTCCGTGCAGTAATACTCGTATGCCCAGGTTCATTTCATCATACATTTTAGACATAATTATAGTATATTATAGACATTATGAAGATACTTCATTATGTAATGAAAGTTCATTAAAGAGTCATTTAATAATTATAAAATTCAACTAAACTGACTGGATTTATTTCATTGTTTTCTCTCTCTCTCTCTCTCTGTCACCCCACCCCACACACATTTATATATATATATATATATATATATATATTTCTAATAAGAAATCATGGCAGAAAAATGTGTTTACATATTCGAGAACTTGATATTCTGCTCCCGTAACTTCGGTCAAATCTTGTCTGTATCGCAAACGAAATCAAATCAAATAGCAAAATATTGTTTGGCCTTTTATTTTTTTCTATACTTTCTTCGGCGATCAAACTTTACTGGCTGTCGTTGAGATGATCGCAGGTTTCGTTTTCTTCGGAAAAATAAACCAAGTATAAATGCACCGGAATGTGATTTATGGACGATTTACGCATTGACTCCAAGCTGAGTTTTGGCGCCGACCTATTTAGAAGTTTTTTTTTTCAGTTCTTCAGTGAGTATTATTTGTTTTCTTATCTTTGAACAGGTATACATTACTGTGCAGAGATAGTTTTGACGGTTTTTTTTTCAGCGTAACTATCACTGAAGAAAATGATAAGTTTTCTTTTGCTCGGAACGTTAAATAGATATTTTTGTTTTAGCTGTACTATTTCAAGCTCTTTTATTAATCGTCACTGTATTATGTATTGTGTTTCATTATTATAAACTAAGTGCATGTAAAATGCTCATATGAATAAAATTACATGCATATTATAATGAATTAACTAGTATGCTAGGATAAATTCCTCCTTATTCACGAGCAACAATACAGACTATGAAAAAAAATGAAATAGTTGGTTGGAATCTATTAGTTTTTACTGTGATTATAACATATATACGTATTGTAATGGTCAGTGTAATGAAATTTTCATCATGTGTTTAAACCATTGAAAGTAAATCCAAATCACTGGAAAACATTCTCAAGACTTCTATTGTAGGATAATTCTATATTTTTCACAAAATTTAAATGTAGCGTTACATATGTGACTCAGAAAATCCGTAAATAAGATGCACCTCATTTTATTTTATAATTTCATGTGACGTTTTGAAAGTGAAACAAAACAATTTTTCTACATGTGTCCAGAAAAATTAAGTAAATATTTCATGCAATAATTATTTCTGAAGATCACACTTTTCAAGTAAAAAATTAATACATAGTGTTACGGTGTAAGACTCCGTGTGAAACATCTTTTATTAAAAGTCATTTTAATTGTAAAATGTGATTTATTTGGGTAAATTTCGTATCACATGAACTAAAACTGTCCATAAGTGTTAACAAGGGGGTATACAAAGACTGTTTAATGGTGCAAAATGAATACACTAAGTTATGAACACTGTCCCTTTTTTTCTGACACATCCTAATACGTTAAACAAATTTTCATTGTACTCCCCCTTTTTTTACATTTAGCTTTCAGACACCAATGTTTCCTTCAAGGAAAAACAACATCATTGTAATTTTTAAGCTTTTTTCTTCTGTGCAGTAATACTCGTATGCCCAGGTTCATTTCATCATACATTTTAGACATAATTATAGTATATTATAGACATTATGAAGATACTTCATTATGTAAGGAAAGTTCATTAAAAAGTCATTTAATAATTATAAAATTCAACTAAACTGACTGGATTTATTTCATTGTTTTCTCTCTCTCTCTCTGTCACCCCACCCCACACACATTTATATATATATATATATATATATATATATATATATATATATATATATATATATATATATATTTCTAATAAGAAATCATGGCAGAAAAATGTGTTTACACATCCGAGAACTTGATATTCTGCTCCCGTAACTTCGGTCAAATCTTGTCTGTATCGCAAACGAAATCAAATCAAATAGCAAAATATTGTTTGGCCTTTTATTTTTTTCTATACTTTCTTCGGCGATCAAACTTTACTGGCTGTCGTTGAGATGATCGCAGGTTTCGTTTTCTTCGGAAAAATAAACCAAGTATAAATGCACCGGAATGTGATTTATGGACGATTTACGCATTGACTCCAAGCTGAGTTTTGGCGCCGACCTATTTAGAAGTTTTTTTTTTTTCAGTTCTTCAGTGAGTATTATTTGTTTTCTTATCTTTGAACAGGTATACATTACTGTGCAGAGATAGTTTTGACGGTTTTTTTTTCAGCGTAACTATCACTGAAGAAAATGATAAGTTTTCTTTTGCTCGGAACGTTAAATAGATATTTTTGTTTTAGCTGTACTATTTCAAGCTCTTTTATTAATCGTCACTGTATTATGTATTGTGTTTCATTATTACAAACTAAGTGCATGTAAAATGCTCATATGAATAAAATTACATGCATATTATAATGAATTAACTAGTATGCTAGGATAAATTCCTCCTTATTCACGAGCAACAATACAGACTATGAAAAAAAATGAAATAGTTGGTTGGAATCTATTAGTTTTTACTGTGATTATAACATATATACGTATTGTAATGGTCAGTGTAATGAAATTTTCATCATGTGTTTAAACCATTGAAAGTAAATCCAAATCACTGGAAAACATTCTCAAGACTTCTGTGCTATTATTATGTATCCCCAGAATGTTTGATTGCCTTCAAAGATTCATTTCATTTTATTTTACTGAATTCCGGGTTTTATTTTACACTATTTTATTGTATTTATTTATTTGCATTTTAAGTCTCATTATTTTTGTGTTTAAGTTTAGTTATTATGGGTTTTATACATTTTAGTTTTGTGGTTTTTTCTTTCTTTCTAAGATTTTTGAGCCCGTTTTTGTTTTAAAATATTGATTCATTCTATGATGTAATGTCTTGCGTTTGTGTTATATTTTACACAACTCACTTCAGATCTAATAGTTGATCAGTTTCACTACCGTCCCGTTTGAGCATAATTTTTTAAGGTATTTTGCTATGAGATATTAACTGTCTAATGCCCTATAGTCTGGAATCAGAGCATCATAAACTATATTAATATCGATGACAGTCTTGCTTGCAAAGAACTTTTTTCACTATTTTTTGATAAGCTGTCACAAAAGTCCTTATCTTGGCATTCAAAAAACCAATGTTAATGAAAAGATAATTTTCTAGTGTGTCCTGTCAGATCGCTAAACTGATCCAATACCCATCTGAGTGCCAATACCCATATTTGCTACGCTTACTACGTAGGCACAGCCCTGCTTGACAATTATAACTTTAACGGCTGCTTGGCATTTTGTGATAGGCTTGTCAACCAGTTGGAGATAGCTTTGCGATATCTCACCAAATCTTTTGCCTCCCGGATTTCAGCCTGTAAACGTCACTATTCTAGAACTCTTATTGTTATTTTAAAAATCCAAAAAGGTTCAAAAACTACGAATTTTTCGTTACATATTTTAAATTAAAATAAATTTTCATTTTGTAAATGAGTGTTTTTTGTAATATAAAATTAAATTATGGAAAAAGGTTGTTAGAATATTGGGATTCTTGAATATTTCTTGGAAATGTGAACAACTTAACACTATCCATTAGTCCACATCTAAATAATAATTAAACATAACATAAAAGCCGAAATGAAACCATGAACAGGGAAAGAGCGAGTTGTATAGTTAAATAGCCGGCGAAAATACATCCCTGCTGAAATCGCGGGTTCCGCAAACTTTCTCCTGTGAAAATCGAGGTATGCGCAGCGAGAGCGTTAATAAAGTGTATTTTAATTAATTCATTCAGCACTTAAAGGTCTAGAAGAAAAATAATGGAGGAAATGACTTCCTCTGAATGTTATGAACCCAGCAATACCTGTCTTGACCATGGAAAAACGAAGAAACGGAGGAAGTACTTGTCAGACGGACAGACAGACGGGCACAGGTTTCAATAATACAAAGAGAATATGGATGTCGCCTTATAGCCCATTATTATATTTTCTCTAATGCCTGTGTGCTGCGTGAACGAAAATTAACTACCTGAACATTAAATTCTGAAAGGTTTTCCCGAAAAAAAAAACGAAGTGTTTTTTAGCCTAGTTTCAATTTAGTCTTACAAGTCTTATTCCCGAGCAAGTTATTTTATTTCCGCCTTTCATTTTATTTATTATTTAAAGTATCTTTCTTTCAATCCAATTTTCTAAGTTATATTTACTTTTCCCAATAAATTTGCCTTTAAAACTAGCTGTAATAGAATTTTATGAGCCGAAAAAATTTAACCTTAAGAAGATCAAATATTCAAACTGAAGGTTTTAAACTTCTTTCCACTGAAAGTGCATTTCAAATGTCATATCATTAGTTTTGAGCTGACACAATGGTAAATGAAACGAAAATCAATTACAAGCCCTCTAAGTTGCTTTTAAACATTTATTTGTATCTTGAAATACATTTATAAACATAAATTCAGTTTCTATTCACCACTTCAGGATTATTCCCGAGCTTTATAGAATTTCTAAATTTACAGACCTTTTGTATGTTATAAAGAATTTGTTTTTAAAAGTACCTTTCGGACATTTCGAAAGTCTGTTTTCTCAAACAAATTTCATAAATTTTTCTGAAAGATAGTGTTCTATTTCTAGTGGGACATTTACAACCTAACATTTATCCTTGTAACTGCGATAGAGTTTTTGCAAACTTTGAGCAGTGCATTAGATATGTGTTGCTTTCTATTTTTGTTTGTTTGTAGTGAACATAGTTCTACACGACAAATGTAGTTTTAAATTGATGGGGTTATTGGACTCGTGCCCTTTTGTAATTTATAGAATTGAAAAAGTACTCCCTTTTAACGGGTATCTTTTCTTATACATATATGCATATAGAATGAAAAAGAAAATGTTTTTGCTTGGTTTCTCAGTAGAAATATACATACACCTTAGTAGAGTATGCTCAAAATTGACTATTCATACTAGACTTCGGGCTCACAATTTACTAACAGCAAAAGCAAAACATTGAAAATATTCGACAAAATTCCTTGTGTTGATATTTTACTATTTCCCTAAATCTTCATTTTAACTTTAATTTAATAATGAACTTCAATATTTAGTTTCGTAAACATCAAGCTGAAAACATGAACTTAGAATAAAACTGCAACTTAGGAAGCTTTCTGCCTCCTTGAATATGTTAGTATAAAGCAAAGAAGGGGAAAAGGAACATATTTGTAACCTTCTTTCGCATAAAATGTTCAGGATCTGGTAAAAAGAAGCAAGCTAGACCTTGAGTGAGCTCATTCATGCTTGAATGGAAAGGGAAGTTTCTATATTGGTGAAACACTAGTAATAATAATTGGTACCACAAACCGATCCCCCCCCCCCCTCCGTATTGAAACAAGTAGAATCACTTAAGCGTCATCCTTTCGGAAGTCAACTTATTAGATTCTGGTACACTAGGTAGCCAAAAGTATCCGGACACTTTCAAAAATTCACATTTTTACATATAGCTCGAGAAATAAGTTATCAATTGTTCTTTAATTTTAGTCATACAAAATATAGACTTCACCGAACATTTCCAAGTTGAAATTAAATTACCCTTGCATTTGGGGGACGACAAGAAGGGGGTTGAAAGAAAAACCGCTTTTTGACCATAACTCTTCGAAAATAGCTCGGAATAAGCTATCAATTTCAGTAATTAATTAGCATACTATGTATAATTACTGTACAAATTTTTATGAACGTACCACTCTTACTTCTGAAGATATGAAACATTTTTGAAAAAACGGCAATTTTATTTGAAGGGTTTTTGCTCATAACACGCAGAGTTTTTGATCAAACCTTATCACAACTTCAGGAAAGATGACAAAATACAAGAGAAAGAACATACTAAAACGGTAAATAAAAATATTAAAAATTCGATGAGATATGAACGTTAAAAGGAAATAATTTTTCACGGCGCATGCGCGAACGACAGTAATTTATAACTACAAAAATATTGTAGCCTGATTTATACTGCATCTTATAAAAAAAGTTCCAGTTGAATATCATGAAAAATGAAAAAGATATCAGCGATCTAGTGAGCTGTATTTCATTCATTCGCAGACAATACATAAATAGTGAGGGGTTGTCCACAAATAGTGTGGTGACAATCGATCATTTTTTTTCAATGTTAAATTGTATACAGTTTGAAAGTTTATATTCGGCATTGTCGTCACATTTCGTCTGTTCGGCCAAAAAGACCTTATACGTAGGTTTCCAAAAGTATCCGGACACCCTCTGAAACGTTGGTTTTGAACGACGACGCAATAACCTTTAATTTAAAAATAGCTCTTTGTGGACAGACCCTCACTATTTATGTATTGTCTGCGAATGAATGAAATACAGCTCACTAGATCGCTGATATCTTTTTCATTTTTCATGATATTCAACTGGAACTTTTTTTATAAGATGCAGTATAAATCAGGCTACAATATTTTTGTAGTTATAAATTTCTGTCGTTCGCGCATGCGCCGTGAAAAATTATTTCCTTTTAACGTTCATATCTCATCGAATTTTTAATATTTTTATTTACCGTTTTAGTATGTTCTTTCTCTTGTATTTTGTCATCTTTCCTGAAGTTGTGATAAGGTTTGATCAAAAACTCTGCGTGTTATGAGCAAAAACCCTTCAAATAAAATTGCCGTTTTTTCAAAAATGTTTCATATCTTCAGAAGTAAGAGTGGTACGTTCATAAAAATTTGTACAGTAATTATACATAGTATGCTAATTAATTACTGAAATTGATAGCTTATTCCGAGCTATTTTCGAAGAGTTATGGTCAAAAAGCGGTTTTTCTTTCAACCCCCTTCTTGTCGTCCCCCAAATGCAAGGGTAATTTAATTTCAACTTGGAAATGTTCGATAAAGCCTATATTTTGTATGACTAAAGTTAAAGAACAATTGATCACTTATTTCTCGAGCTATATGTAAAAATGTGAATTTTTGAAAGTGTCCGGATACTTTTGGCCACCTGGTGTATCAGTGAGTATATATAGCTGATTGTACACAAATACAGTGCTGATTGTTTTGAGAAAAGTCATAAGGTATTAAAATAACCCTTAAAATGCGAAAACAGCGTTAAAATTGCAGATGCTTGTTTCGGGGTTACAAGGAACACCTTTTTCAATGCAAAGAAATTAACTGATAATTGCAAAACACATGCCGCAAAAACGACTAGATGGAAGAAAGAATAATCGGTTTAAACAGCTCATTTCTTTCTATTGGACATGTAGATCTCTGAAGTCCTGAGACACGTCTCTGCAAATATCTTATGCAAAAACTTTTTAAGTTCTTTAAATTGGCAACAGTGCAAGTGTTCGTTTTATTCTTGGTCTTCATTTTGTTCGTTTCCGTTCATTCAGTTGTATTGATTTCTTACATTTATGTTCGATCATTTTCTTGTGTTTGATTTAATAAATGAGTTAGACTTTTAATAAGTGTTGAATGTTGTTTTCGCCGCGTGGCAGTTTGAAAGTAGGTTTCGCGACATCTCTTATTGCTATTTGTGTGTTTTAAACGCTGTTTTCATATCTTAGCCACTTGTGTTTCCTTCTAAGAATCCAACTTTTTATACTACTCTTTCATGGAATAAAACATGTACTCCTTTCTTGACATCCATTTGTACTAACAAGAAAAAAGAGAAGAATCTTGCTCAAATCTTCAGCTAGGCCCAAAATATGAAGCTAAAAGATCTGCTTCTCTTTATTACGTATTAATGTGTTTATTGGTATTTCATATATAAATGTATTTAATGACAAATAGTACGCGATGGTCGTAACACAGGCGAAACCGGAAATTACATCCATGGCAAGAGCAGGCATATGCTCTACTGCCTGTTATTATACACATAGAAGTATTGGGCAATATCGCTCGGCTGTCAGCACCTCTGATCCGTGTTTATGTGTCTGAATATCACCTGATCCGAAGTAATCAGTTAAAACGCGCTTCTATTGGTTGTACAAAGCTTATAAAAATAATGAATCATTATTTAATTCGCAGAAAATGCATTTGGATTATGTTAAGGAGCTTACAGTATTAGCGGCTGTGAAATTTGAAATTTCTTTGTAGGTTTACTTAATAATAGAGCAAATTTACAAATGAAAGATAAAGGAATATTATGCTAATGAATACCTGCAAAAGGGGTGCAACTATTATAACTATTAATTTTGCTTCTTGAATGGGGCACAATTACACTATTTCATTGTGGGTTTTTTTATTGACATTATTATGGTCTATTATTATTGCTTCTGTTTCTCCAGCCTGAAATCTACGTCAAAGTAGGTCCGATGATTGTATATAAATGCTGCAGTAAGAGTACACTAATAACTAATTAAGCATAGTTTTTTTCTTCGGAATGTTCTTTAAAAGACCTTTCCAAATGTTTGTCTGTATTGGGACACATTTGACATCATTAATTTCTTCAGAAAGTAAAAGTTTTTTCATTTATTTCTAATTAATGAAAATAATAAATTTCATATTGTTTCTGCTTTCCTTGGCTGAAATCTACTTCAAAGTAGGTACGATGACTGTATACAAACAATGCATTAATTATGCACAAATAAGTGATAAACGATTTTTTCCGTTGGAATTTCTGTAAACGACCTTTCTAAATGTCTATCGGTATTGAAACACTTTATTCTCTTCATAAAGTTATATTCTATGTTATCACTTATACAGGAAACTTTCAGCACGTCACCTTCAGCCTGCTTTCAAGTGTAAGTTTTGATTGTAAAACATTTCATTTTTATTTATTTAATAAGAAAATTTACTGTCCTTTTGTAAGTCGCTCTTATTGTCTTGTAAGTTTTTTCTGATTCAGTAGAATAAACATGTTTGTACATTGCAGCTTTGTTAAGTTACGGCAGTTCCTTTTCGAAAAAAAGCATTAGTTTCTGCACAAAACAGACTGCCGAGACTCTAAATATACTAGATCCTTGTTTACGTTGCAGGAATCTTATGGAGAACATGATCTCTACTTCTGCAAAATACGATTAAATTTTAAAGATTTCCTGAAACAGTATTTATATGATGGGTTTTTGGCTACGTAATAGATGCATTTTACGAGATACGCCCGCTATGGAGAAAAAATTATATAATTTAAATATTTTTTCGAGAAATCTACCAAGTTTAATTTCGTTACATAGTAGTAAAAATAAAATCATACTCTTTCTAAAGTTTGAAATAAAGCAATTATTTTACTTATTTCTTGTCTTTGTAAGCTATTTTCGGAAAAAAATGATACGTTTGTTACAGTGAAACTGTCCGTTATAGACTTCGCCTCAAAATTGAAAACTGGACAAATTTTAAAATGTAACAACATTCAACCTCATATATATATATATATATATATATATATATATCTAATATATAAAATTCTCGTGTCACAGTTTTCGTTGCCATACTCCTCCGAAACAGCTTGACCGATTTTGATGAAATTTTTTGTGCTTATCCAGTATCTATGAGAATCGGCCAACATCTATTTTTCATCCCCCTAAATGTTAGGGGTAGTCCACCCCTAAATTTTTTTGTTCGCACATAACATCTGATCTACTGAACCGATTTGGACGATTTTTTTTTAATCTATAGGAGATGGTGTAACTTAGGTACCATGTACTCATATGACGATATTTGTTTACTAGAAAAAAAGTTATGATCGAAAAACTAACATTTCATGTCATTTAAAACAATATGTGTTATCGTAAATCCTTACTTCAATGAGCGACCCGATGGTCAAGTGGTTATTCGCGTCAAGTTAAAGTTCCTGATGCAATGAGATCGAATCCAGGCCTGCAAGGATTTTTTCGAACAGCTGCATGGTTTTTTTTTTTTTTTTTTTTTGAATGAATTTAATGATTGTAATGTCCTTATGCAGGTACATCCCCTCATGGGGATCTACCCCATATTTTTTTTATAGTACAAAATGACAGTTTTGGTCGGATCTTTGTTAAAATTGGCAATGGGGTCCTTCGATGCTGTAGAATTTTCTTATGGACGTTTGCGCCATTTTTGGGGGCTTTGAATCGATTGTGGCAATAAATGGTTTTTGATTTGCGGCACTTATATTATTTTTTCAAAAATTATATACACTATCAATTATGTTATGTTAATTTTTGTACCTTTATAAAATTCTGTATTTTATACCTTGCATTTACGTCAAATTTAAGGTAAAATTAAAAGTCAAAAATTCTGAAGAAGATAAAATATATGTTAAAAATTTAAGTAATTTTTTTTTGTGATTTTCATATTGGTTGTGACCAAAAAACATCATTACAAACAAATAAAATGTATCAAACACCATGAGTGTTGAGTTATTAGGCAAAATCTGCTGTGTAAAGTTTTTTTTCACTGCGAGAGGGGGGGGGGGTATGAACGACCATTAAAGTGACACAAATTTTTAAAAAATAAAGGTTGGATCTCCAATTATCTTGCTTCGTAATTTGAACCCGCCCCGGCTGTGCAACGGTACGCGATTAGTCATTCAAATATTAATGAAAAACGTGATCGAAGTCAGGATTTTAAATGGCAAGTTCAGAGGTGAAAATATACTCATACCACGGATTCCTATTATACCTACAGATGTGCCAATTCAATTCAAACGTATTCAGTTTCCGATTAGATTGGCATTTGCAATGACTATCAACAAATCCCACGGTCAAACGATGTCTGTTTGTGGCTTAGATTTGAAAACACCATGTTTTTCACACGGACAATTAATTATACGTGGCATGCTCTCGAGTGGGTAAACCATCCAATTTGTTTGTGTTAGCTAAAGATGGACTAACAAAAAATATTGTTCACGCTATAGCAATAAGAGATTGATATTGTTTAATAGTGTTACTGTCGTAATTGTTTAATTAATGATATATAATTTTAAGGAATAAATTATAATAACTTAAAAATAATATATATATATATATATATCTAATATATAAAATTCTCGTGTCACAGTTTTCGTTGCCATACTCCTCCGAAACGGCTTGACCGATTTTGATGAAATTTTTTGTGCTTATCCAGTATCTATGAGAATCGGCCAACATCTATTTTTCATCCCCCTAAATGTTAGGGGTAGTCCACCCCTAAATTTTTTTGTTCGCACATAACATCTGATCTACTGAACCGATTTGGACGATTTTTTTTTAATCTATAGGAGATGGTGTAACTTAGGTACCATGTACTCATATGACGATATTTGTTTACTAGAAAAAAAGTTATGATCGAAAAACTAACATTTCATGTCATTTAAAACAATATGTGTTATCGTAAATCCTTACCTCAATGAGCGACCCGATGGTCAAGTGGTTATTCGCGTCAAGTTAAAGTTCCTGATGCAATGAGATCGAATCCAGGCCTGCAAGGATTTTTTCGAACAGCTGCATGGTTTTTTTTTTTTTTTTTTGAATGAATTTAATGATTGTAATGTCCTTATGCAGGTACATCCCCTCATGGGGATCTACCCCATATTTTTTTTATAGTACAAAATGACAGTTTTGGTCGGATCTTTGTTAAAATTGGCAATGGGGTCCTTCGATGCTGTAGAATTTTCTTATGGACGTTTGCGCCATTTTTGGGGGCTTTGAATCGATTGTGGCAATAAATGGTTTTTGATTTGCGGCACTTATATTATTTTTTCAAAAATTATATACACTATCAATTATGTTATGTTAATTTTTGTACCTTTATAAAATTCTGTATTTTATACCTTGCATTTACGTCAAATTTAAGGTAAAATTAAAAGTCAAAAATTCTGAAGAAGATAAAATATATGTTAAAAATTTAAGTAATTTTTTTTGTGATTTTTATATTGGTTGTGACCAAAAAACATCATTACAAACAAATAAAATGTATCAAACACCATGAGTGTTGAGTTATTAGGCAAAATCTGCTGTGTAAAGTTTTTTTTCACTGCGAGAGGGGGGGGGGGGTATGAACGACCATTAAAGTGACACAAATTTTTAAAAAATAAAGGTTGGATCTCCAATTATCTTGCTTCGTAATTTGAACCCGCCCCGGCTGTGCAACGGTACGCGATTAGTCATTCAAAAATTAATGAAAAACGTGATCGAAGTCAGGATTGTAAATGGCAAGTTCAGAGGTGAAAATATACTCATACCACGGATTCCTATTATACCTACAGATGTGCCAATTCAATTCAAACGTATTCAGTTTCCGATTAGATTGGCATTTGCAATGACTATCAACAAATCCCACGGTCAAACGATGTCTGTTTGTGGCTTAGATTTGAAAACACCATGTTTTTCACACGGACAATTAATTATACGTGGCATGCTCTCGAGTGGGTAAACCATCCAGTTTGTTTGTGTTAGCTAAAGATGGACTAACAAAAAATATTGTTCACGCTATAGCATTAAGAGATTGATATTGTTTAATAGTGTTACTGTCGTAATTGTTTAATTAATGATATATAATTTTAAGGAATAAATTATAATAACTTAAAAATAATGTTTGCCTTTTGTTATTTTTATATTCCCTCATCGTTCACAGCACTCCCTGCTTATTTCACGCATATACCACATTCTTACATACATGCAATATACACATTCTACCATACATACATACATACTTACAATAAGTAAGCTATTTTTTGTCTACACTAGAAATTACTAGGAAATTATTTATATGGCAAAACAACGTTTGCCGGGTCAACTAGTATATATATATATATATACTAGTTGACCCGGCAAACGTTGTTTTGCCATATAAATAATTTCCTAGTAATTTCTAGTGTAGACAAAAAATAGCTTACTTATTGTAAGTATGTATGTATGTATGGTAGAATGTGTATATTGCATGTATGTAAGAATGTGGTATATGCGTGAAATAAGCAGGGAGTGCTGTGAACGATGAGGGAATATAAAAATAACAAAAGGCAAACATTATTTTTAAGTTATTATAATTTATTCCTTAAAATTATATATCATTAATTAAACAATTACGACAGTAACACTATTAAACAATATCAATCTCTTAATGCTATAGCGTGAACAATATTTTTTGTTAGTCCATCTTTAGCTAACACAAACAAACTGGATGGTTTACCCACTCGAGAGCATGCCACGTATAATTAATTGTCCGTGTGAAAAACATGGTGTTTTCAAATCTAAGCCACAAACAGACATCGTTTGACCGTGGGATTTGTTGATAGTCATTGCAAATGCCAATCTAATCGGAAACTGAATACGTTTGAATTGAATTGGCACATCTGTAGGTATAATAGGAATCCGTGGTATGAGTATATTTTCACCTCTGAACTTGCCATTTACAATCCTGACTTCGATCACGTTTTTCATTAATTTTTGAATGACTAATCGCGTACCGTTGCACAGCCGGGCGGGTTCAAATTACGAAGCAAGATAATTGGAGATCCAACCTTTATTTTTTAAAAATTTGTGTCACTTTAATGGTCGTTCATACCCCCCCCCCCCTCTCGCAGTGAAAAAAAACTTTACACAGCAGATTTTGCCTAATAACTCAACACTCATGGTGTTTGATACATTTTATTTGTTTGTAATGATGTTTTTTGGTCACAACCAATATAAAAATCACAAAAAAAATTACTTAAATTTTTAACATATATTTTATCTTCTTCAGAATTTTTGACTTTTAATTTTACCTTAAATTTGACGTAAATGCAAGGTATAAAATACAGAATTTTATAAAGGTACAAAAATTAACATAACATAATTGATAGTGTATATAATTTTTGAAAAAATAATATAAGTGCCGCAAATCAAAAACCATTTATTGCCACAATCGATTCAAAGCCCCCAAAAATGGCGCAAACGTCCATAAGAAAATTCTACAGCATCGAAGGACCCCATTGCCAATTTTAACAAAGATCCGACCAAAACTGTCATTTTGTACTATAAAAA